>JAUKPP010315518.1:0-16671 GCA_032273245.1 Phyllaplysia taylori
CTGCTCGATTCTGTAATGTTTTACTACCCCCTCATAATGTCCTATTTTAAGGGCGTTCAAGTGCCCTCGTCAGCCGATGTTTTTAATTTAGCTTTCATCATGCATGCTTGATACTGGCACAATTTTATCTTATGTAAATCTTCACCATTTCAGGAACAGATTGATATCAATGACTTAAGGTGTTTGCCCACTGTGAAGGCACTGTAGCTTGTTCATTTAGGCCACTTTCACAGGGATCACCTTTTGAGACAGGCTCTACATGTTTCATTTTCAAACTGTGGAGAGAAAAGTTCCCCACTGCGCCCACTTGATGAAGGGAGAGGACTGGTACGTTTCTAGACACAGAAAACATTAAGAGAATTACTTCCCGTCCCTATGCCTATCAACCTCTGCCGCAGTGCCTTCTGGGTAAAATACTTGCTTTCCGCCATTTTGGTAATGAAGAGAGGACAGTTTTACAAGAAGTTTTAAGAGGCGTATCTTTTATTATTCTTGCACAGTTTCATGGTAGCCCAGACAGGGATGCACCAGGATCAGTGATATATTGTATAGTAATGTTTGCAATGACTGGTCGAGAAAGTAAGAAGTCTAAAGGTCGAAGGAACCTCTACTCTCATGCAAAGGGCTCCGCTAGCTCTGGTCACAACACAGGGCATTCCGGAGTCTCAGTTTCTTCGGCTTCCCTCGGTGCCACTGGTGGTGCAACCATAACACCGTTTCAGCCCTTTGGAAACAGTCTCACCATGAATGTCTGTGATGTTGCAACCGAGTTTGGAAGTTTGAAAACTCCTTCTGAAGAGACTGAGGTAGGCACTTCCTTCTTCATCATTACCCCCACCAAAAGTGGAGATGAATGAGTGGTGACGAGGGACTGGGGGAGTGGATGACTGTTGATGAGTGTTGTTCATTGTTAGTGTGTAGATCTAGTGTTAGACGTCTAGACTAGTGTGTCTATTGTTACACTGTAGTCTGTAGTGGTTGTCCAAGCTCTGAATCATCATGCCTTGCTATATTTCTAAGTTTGTGTTTGTGAGCTCAGGTGGAATCTTTCTCTGGTTAGTAGTAGATCTAGTAGTCCACGTTTTTGCACAATCCATGGTCACATCACACCATTCATTCAATTATGAAAACTAAGTTAAACTTTCCCTCACAGGGCCTCAGGCTCATCCATCCATCTGATCCATTGATTGAAATGCTAGTGATTTTTTTGGGAGGACTTCTCAGGCAGCCAGCATTTGTTGTAAGCTTTAGCTTAGGCTTAACAAAGTTTACATTTTATCTCCCATCCACTTGCAAGGGGGGGGGGGGGGGGGTTGGAGTGAATTTCAAGCGCGGAGTACCTGCACCCCCCCCCCCCTTTTTTAGCGGTTGCAACAAGAGGGTTTGACAGGGTTTTGGGGAGATGTTTACAACAAGAAGGGTTTAGCCTTTGGTAGACAGTGAGGTTTTAGGTTGTCACGGTTGTGCTAGCGACTTGAGGAAGTCCTTCGTATTAGACTCTTCTTTAGTCGTAGCGCCTTTAGCCTTAGCGTTTTTGCACCACTGTGAAATGTAAGATCTACATTTGCAGCCTTGGCCTACTTCTTGTAGAAGTTTATTTTAGGAACTAGGGTAGGAGGTTGACAGCCTTGCTTTTCACTTTCACTGGGGAGGGGGGGGCACCAAAGACCATGGGTGATCTTGTAGTTTCGTTCGTTAAAGTCAAAGTTCGGGTATCGATGTCGCCCAGGTATCAAAGTAGATTGAGCTGAGCGTGAGACCAGGAGGAAACACTCATCCTAGCATTTTTATTACAATTCAGAACTATTTCAGTCTAAACAAGGCTTAGATTGAAATGGAAATTCTGAATTGAAACATAAAAATGTTGTGTTTCCTTCCAGTCTCATGCTTTGTTCACTCTTCTTCAATACCCGGACGATATCGATACTCGGATCTGACTTTAACGAACGAAACTACAACAAGATCACCAGACCATGTACTCAGGGGAAGATTGTTTCCAGGAAATGAGTGGTGCCACCAAGCACCTTATCAGCTGATTTAAGTGTAGCCTAAACAAACACAGCGAAATGGCTGCCGCTTGGAGCGCTGGTGTTCACTGTGTAGTAGACAGAAGAAGAGAAGAGTGCCGCTTTGTTTACATCAAAAGGTTGCCCTCCGTTTGGAGGAGTCACTCATTTCCGGGATGCATTTTTTAGCAGATGGAAGAGCAGAGTGTTCTATCTTATTCCCTTTACAATCTTTGGGGACACACAGCTCCTAGATTTATAAATCCCCAGACTTCTTAATCTGGGGGCTGAAATCCCCAGGCTTAGGTGGACGAAGCAAGTATGAAGTTTAGGATCCTTGCCTTTGCCATCACAAGGCAAGGCCATCCATTGTTGCTGAAGTAGGAATGAATGAAGTTTTCAGTGGAACCTTTATAGGACCTCAAGTTAAAAGTAATGGTTAGGCTCTCTCTGCCTATCTTTGAAGGGGAATGCTCTTTGATACCATCTTTTGACGAGCATCTCTGTTTCTATGTTGGGATGTTGTGTCACCCTGATTCTGGGCTGGCCTTGACCTGAGGGAACGAAAAAGCCTGCCTCTTCAGTGACCTTATAGTGTTACAAGGGGGCAAATTCAATACTGTCTTAATCTGTTCAGAATGACACTGAGAAGGTTGGGATGGGGGCATTAAAATTAAAATGGTCCAAAGCAAGACTCAATTCCCCAGCCCAATTCCCGTCCCTCGGATGACCTCATGGTGTTGCAAGGGGTGTAAAACTGGTAACCAAACCAACCCCTGATGTAACCCTGTAAACCCTATCCCTAATTTAATTGTTTAGTAAATTTGGGGTTGTAGTTGTAGGGGGTGGGGAACTTGTCACCTACCTACCCCGATTGTGCTCCTTGGAACCCACCAGGTGAACGAAACCTTTGAATTTTCTAAGTGCTATCTGGCTGCTGAACTAAAATGAAGGGGGTTACAGGTCAATAATGAGGTCTCCTGACTCAGATTGACGATTATTGTTTGCGTTATTGGAGGCTGGTGGTAGTGATGATAGACTTCAAAACTCCTCCCTGGCAGCAAAGCAGTGAAAATGCATGCAGAAATTTCATGGTCAAATAAGATAAGTCTGGCAGCTAAAACAGGCTGTAGAGCTCCTCCTGGAACTAGATCTAGATTTATTACTGGCACTGGCAGGCCTAGAGCAACCCTACTCTCTACAACAAGACAGAGGGTTGCTGAGATTCCTATTTTCTGTACTATTTTTGGTGTTGGATATGGAAAATTAAGTGCTGGGCACTTGCTGCCTCGAAAGAAAGAATCTCCACTTGCCCAATTTCTCTTGATACCTCGAGCATCCACCCTGATGAATGGGCAGCCACTCAAGAAAAATATCCTTTTCCCTGATGTAAGCGATATTCTTGCCCATGTCACCTTACAGTATTTCCTTTGTATGTATTTAAAATGTCTTTTTTTTTTTCGTTCTGCAGAAGATCACTGAGCTGATGGATGCGCCGGTGGATATTGACATACCAGCCCATGCAATAAGTCGTGGTCAGAATCCGTATTTGGATCACTGCATGTATTGCAGTACTCCGCGCACAGATTCACAAGATGGGGACGAAGGACTTGAACTCCTCGGTAAGTTTATTAATTTTTTCATTGATGAAATTTATATCTTTTAGTTATAACGTTTTGAGAGTTCTGTTCTGTTTTAATCCTGTGGTGTCTTATCTTGAATTCAAGTAATTGCCTCTTGACTCATTATTGTACACAGTAGAGTGCCGATAATCCGACATGACATAATCAGCAGGAACGAAGTTGTTACTCTTATTTTATGTCTCAATAATCCGACAATTCGCTTTTCTAACTGTGACATAGGTTAAGTGGAGCACAACTGATATTTAAATAGAAAAAAAACTATTGGATATTCTGACATCAATTATCGAATTCTCGGGCAGGTAGGACCGGTTACACCATAAAGACTGCCACACAAAGAAAAGATGAAACATAGAAAGCCAGATGTAACATTGTTTACGTAGAATCCCATTCACCAACACGTGCTGTGTACACATCTGAGGCAAGGGGTTGTAAAATAGCAGTCAGTCAGTCCCAAGCTTCACCACCACCCACTCAGCAAATAAGGGGAGATCATAAACTTTAGTGTTATTGTCTATGACCAATGCACTCCATGCACCATGGTCCATTGCGGGCAGGCGTTCTTAATTTCTTACCATAGGCTCCTCACACCCACTTCTGGCAGTGTAGAGCTTGATCCAATAATCCGACAAACTCTATACTTTTGCTGGGGAGGGACGATCTCGGATTATTGGCGCTGTACTGTAATTGCGAAGGATTATACTCGACTTCTGTCATAGGTTATAAATTCTGTTTTCTACTGTATCTGCAAACTATGCTGATAATGGTATTCACTCCTCTTTGTGTCTAAAAAGTTCTTGGACCATTATTGCTAGTGTACTAACTGTTCTTTTTTTTTTTCATTCTTGATCCTGCAGATTTGCAGCTGGATGGGAATACTGTGATAAACAGCTTGACAAATACCCAGTCTTTCAGTTCAGTAAGTAAAATTGAACATCCGTTAGCCCTAGTATAAGTAAGTGTTCTGTACTCTATACACACATATGAACAACCACAGGCAATGTTTCTCTGTGATGACAAAAAAATGTCAATGTTTAAAGTAAGATTGTATTTCCTCGAAGAAATTTTGTAATGACTATAAAGATGTAAATTTCCTAAATTTGTTTTCTACTTTTAGCCTCCCATTTCCTTTTAAATCCTTTTGTGCTGCTTTTGGAATGGCTTTGTAAACTGTTTAATTTGGAAGTTCCTCTGGCAGAATCATAGTTGTCGATGCTGAGATCCTTTATATTATCTTTCCTCATATCTATTAAAGTGAATGGATTTTCCTTTCAATGGTCTTTGTCAAAATCCTGAGATATTAACTTTTTCGCAACTCATTTTTATCAAAGTTGAATATTTGGAAAGTATGGCGACAGAGTGTTATATATGCCACATATCATATGCCCTGCATTTTGGTTTTTTAAAAGTAGCGCAGTAGGTTTTGTTTGTATTCACTGTCACCATTTTTCCTTTCTGCAGCTGAAGTTGGAGATCTGGACTTGTGCAAAATGTCGAAAAGTTGCCGGGAACTTTCAATCTTTCCTGGTAAGAATATTTACACTATTGTATCATGATACGGATATGAGGATTCCTTTTTATTTTAGATTGCTTACTTTCACTTTTTACCTCATCTCAATGAATGATATTCAAAGTTTACAAAGTTTGGCACAGAAACATGTCTGGAATTATTGTTTTACGATTATTTTCTTGTTTGTTTTATACTTGCACATTCCTATCTACTGTTGCGTAATGGTTAGGCTCTAAGCCTATCACTCAGAACATCCGAATTCAATCTAACATAAGGACATTCTGCATTTCTCTGTAGGAATTCTTCTCTCTCAGCTACTGTAGGTACAATGAGAAACTTGGGACACAAAAAAAAATATTTTCGCTCAGTCAGACACAAGTGTCAGCAATGGGACTCTGCATAGCTCAACTTGTTTTTTTTAAATAATTCTTTGCAAAGTAAATAAACATTCTTCTCTATAATGGTCTTCTGATAAAACTTTAATATTGATGTAGACGTACATTATAGTCCTGTTCGTATCTTGAGGAGATGAATACTTAATCTTTAAGAATCTGTTTTTTGCATCTTGCAGGAGGCAAATCTACCCCAGTCATCTTATGATGTCCCGTCATTTTTACATGAAAAGGGAGCCTGCCTTGATTCTGTGTCATGTGAGAAATGCATTGAGGAACAGTAAGTTGGTTCTCTTTTGATGTAAGGACAATTATTGCTTACTTCTAACCATACACTGTACTTTCATGTCCATCAGTTTAGTTGTAAATGCTGAAGACTGTGCACAACAATAGACTTTATCTTGTCTCCTCTAGAACAACATTACGCTTGTCTGCTTTTACTTGAATGTTAGACGGAGTTATGATAGATTCTTTTGCTGTCAGCTGTTGATCACAAGTTTAGGTTTGCGAACTAGAAAGTTACTTTGTCTTTGTCAGTGTTACATGATCAGGTTGAGGAGGTATACAAATTATGAATTTAGTGTGTCCTACGGCTTCACATTTCCAACTGTTATGATGATTGAGGAAACTTAATTGAGATCCAAGAAAGAGAATGAGATATCTGCTTTTAGATAATCTGCAAAGCTTGAAAAAGGCTAAGGATGTTGTCACATTTTGTGGAATCTTAAATTTAGGTCTCCTGTGAGAAAACAATAGGTTCTCCTTTATCATCTTTGCCCTGAAATTTGATGCTAAAGTGACCTTTCTTTGGATTCTTATTTCCAGGGATATTCACGAGAGAGAAACTCAAGAGCTGCAGGAAAACTGGGTGGAACTGCGATCTATTGTGAAGGAATTGTACAGCAGTGAGGAGGAGCCTGTGCTGACTGAGGAGCAAGGAGAGAGGCTCAAGTTTCTGGTGGATAAGTGAGTGCACCTGGCAGTTGTGGTAGTCTCAAGTTACTGCATTGTATCTTGATTCTCCATGATGGTTTGCCACTTAAAATGTGTATTTCATATTGTCAGCAATTTGGGTGCTCTAAAGAAAAGAATGTGTAAATCCTTTTCTTTTTCATTACATGATAATTTACAAGCAAGCATACACCCTTTGTGCTTCTGATAATTCTCTCACATGAGATATCATTTTTCTCTTCATTCCCCATTTTCATGTTGTGAATTTCATTGTTCAAGTGAATAAAACACAACATTGCTTTATCACTTGATGCACAAACTGTACTTACTGCAGCCTTAATGACATATGGTAGTGCTTACTGATGGGTGTTTTGCTGGCTCTCTGTTCTGGCCTGCTCCTTCTCCTTTGTTTTAAATGTTACTATTGTCCTCAATCTATTCTCTCGCTGTGAAATAGCCTTTAAATGTTGATAACGCTATTAAACCTGTTTAAATGTTTATTTAATTTTTTTACAGCAGAGCATAATCAAATATCCCAGGTAGCGAATTGACATTTACTCACTTTCTCAACACGCTTTGCTCACCAGGTTGTGCAGCCGTGACCCTCACCAGTTGTTCCTGAGGTTGGAGTCACAGGTGCGAGAACTCGTGATGGGCATCAAGACAAGCCTGCTGGAGAGGTTGACCACAGACGGGTACAACACTCCAGAGCTGGCCTTGGCATTCACCAGCAGTATGTTGTCACATTATGACCTGCTCACAATCAAGGCACATCTGCTGGCTCAGTATCTAGGAGGACTGGTATGTATGCTGAAGCTACTAAGTTTTCAATGATAAGAACATAATTAGCATATTAGAACCGTGCCACTAGGGAAGTTAACAGAGAGAGAGTTTACTGCGCATAGCAATTGTGTATGATGCCAGTGGTCTCCATAGCAATCGGACTTGATACACAAAGAGATTGTTGTTGATAATATTGTCCAAACATTAATGTTTATATTATCTTAAATCTTCCTAAACTAGAGCACATAGCAATCGAAATGAAGCAAGTCCACAAAACCCCTTTCAGTAATTAAGTTGAAAAAAGATGGTGTCAGGATAAAAATCAGTTATTATATTGCAAAAACATCGGACTTGCGTTGCTGTGTGTTTGGAAAATATGACCTATCATAATGTATCAATATTGAAGTATATTCTCACTTTCAGACATTGATGTTTATAGCCTTTTTGTGTTTGTTCTTTTCAGAGTGAACACTTGTGCCGCTTCAAGGTGACATGGGAGTTATTGAACAAACATTTGTTCCAGTTTATTGTCCATATAGACCCAACCATCAACAATAGTGGGCCCATCATCTTGGAACAGTTGAGGTGAGTGAAATATACTCTTGCCGGCACTGTTATGAATAATGATAGTCTTGTGATTAATATGATTATTTGTTGTGAACTGGATGCATGGATGCAAGATTGCCGGCTGTAGCCGGCCGGCAAAATCAACCCTCTGACCGGCACCTTGCTGGCAAAACCGCGTCGCCGAGATTGGAAAAATATGCGTAAAATATTTTTAAAAACGACGCGTCGTAATTCTTGCAGCTGGGTTGCAGGCTTTTTGGGGGCTGTATGCTTGCACCCATGACTGGATGTAAGGAATCATGGTTTTATGCTTTTTCATTTCATCCAACTTAAAACAATTACAGTAGCAGCAGGTTCTCCAATGTTAGCACATATTGCAGCTTTAACTGGTTTGAAAATTGTGACAAGTCTCAGTGCAATCTCAGTAATGCTCCACCCAAAACTAGAGCTAACACGTGAGGTTGCATGCTGGGAAAACAAGTTTTAATGGCTGAGTGCAGTGGGTACTGTTTATACTTGGTGATATGAAGTGTGTTCAGTTTATAGATGTCAGAGCTGACAAAATATTATTTGTAACACATTGCTTATTGTATTTTCCTCTGTATTTTCAGACAAGGTTCACTAAAGCACGAAAAGTCAAGAGATGACCCATATTGTGTGGTTCGGAAACGGCTACTCAAATTCCAAGAGCAGATGTCTGTCGTTGTCGTTGTATGGCGAGATTGCCAGCAACTGATAGAAAATTATTGTCAGGAGGAAGTGAAGGTGAGTTTGCCTTTTTATCCAGGGTGGAAATAGCAGTCTTACAGCTGGCATGATATTAGAGAGCCTCTCTTATTGTTGAGTTCAGACCGGGATTGTAGGTATATTCATGAAGTGTATACCTGTGAAATTATTTTTTTTAAAAACCCATCTCTAGGGTTGAAGCAGGACCACAAGGCAGTATGTCCTCTTTAGACCTATGTTTTCAAATGATGTAGGCGATTGAAAAGTTTGGACTTCTTAGCATGAACAGAGTAACATTTGACATTGCAGACAATGTTCTTTCACTTGAGAAGTTACGAACTCAAATTTTTACAAGTGCAATTTTGAGTACATTTAAGGAAATTGTTGCTTATGTTGTTTTCTCTCTAACTATTGCAAAATGTCTGTTGAAATTTCATTGTTAGATTAAGAAGTTTCTTTCTATTTCTTCAGAATACTCAAAAGCAGGTACAGATATTAAAGGAGCACCTTATCAAGGAGCCACTCATGGATGAAGCGTTGTCGGAGACGATGAGAAATCTGATGTCTGGTCACAAGTCTTCTACCGAGAGAGTCATGTGTCATCGCTGTAAACGAGAGAGGTTAGCAAGGAAATTTAGTGGGAATACTCTGCCTGTAGATATTGACAAGAATATAATACTAAGCATGGTGTCATTTGATATCATGTCCTCAACAAACACTTTTTTTTACTCTATATGATCATATTAATGACTTTGAGTGGAATAGAAAATGCTTCTTCTAATCGCCTCAAACCTCAATTAAATATACAGTAGAGCGCCGATAATCCGACAAATTCGCTTATCCGACACAATCAGCGGGGACCGAATATTTTCCTCTATTTTAGGTCTCGATAATCCGACAATTCGCTGTTCCGACTCCGACATAGGTTAAGAGGGAACAAAGCCTATGATTATATAGAAAAAACTGTTCGATAATCTGACATCAGTTTTTAGATTCTTGGGCAGGTACGACCTGTTACACTATAAAGGTCGCCACACTAAGAAAAGATGAAACCCCGGAAACCAGATGTTACGTAGAATCCCATTCACCGACCCGACGTGTTGTGTACACAAAAATTGGCAAGAGCTCGTAAAATAGCAGACGATCAGTTTGACCACTACCCTTGGCTCCTCGTACCCACCTTCGACAGTGTAGAACTTGGTTACTTTTATGGCATGCCAGATGCCCATAAGCAAACAAGAGAAGCCAACTATGTACAAATTCATCACCCCCTCCTACTCATCCCCGTCTCAATACTGTGTATAGTCCTAACATTAAGAAAAATTATGCAAAGATCAATCGGCTATTGGTACTACATGTACACATAGGTTACTAATTATGACATTTTAATAAAAACATCACAAGACGGCAAAACTGAATGAAATCAATGTGTTATCACATTATAGGGTTACTTGGGGTCGAACTATGGCAGATCCGATAATCCGACAAACTCGATAATCCGACACTTTTGTCTGGGACGGACTGTCGGATTAACGGCGCTCTACTGTAAACATATTGACCATTATAATGTATTAGTGCACTTTCAGTGTTGGGTGGGGCTGCTAAATTTTTTTAAATGTCGTGCCACAGAACTCAAAGGGCAATTTGTTCAGCATAAGCCACTTGAAATGGTTTAGCTTTTATGTCCATCATAATATTTTTTTGTATTCTTCAAATCCAAAAGAATGCTATCTCGTATTTGAAAGGTGTCAATGGGTTTGTTTTCCACAACTGTCAAGTACATAATTTGTCAGGCCTATTTGTGTGATTGATCATCAATGGTGAAACAATTTCCTTTGCCAGGTGTACGTGCGACGAGTGTACCATCACACACATGATCACCTGTGGGATCATCAACAGTGACAAAGGGGAGATTCCACCACCGCCAAACTCTTTCAACTTTGCCCTCGATCACACTCGAAATGTCGTGATGGACATAACACCACCTTCCATGTCAAGTACTACTTCCAGCAGTGGCTCCGTGTCACCCATCAATATAGAGGATAAACTCACCACATTTTATGACTGTGAAAAGGCACTCAAGTAAGTTGCTAGAGAAATTGACAATTTCACAATAGGCTAAGTCAGGATTACTTTCTACTTGTACTTTAACCAAAATCAGTCCTCGCGTGGATAATGTAATTCCCAACCAACAGCAAAGATTACCTTAAGGTAAAATATAAAAGAACAAATCTTGGAGGGGAGAAGAAGGTGAATTGACAGTGTCACAGGTTGGCCCACATGATCAGGCTTCATTTGCAGTAAGTTCCACAGAAGCAACTACCATGAGCAGCTTTGAATGAATTTTCTTTTTATTGTTCTAAAGCCACTGTGGTGGCCAAACTAGACAGGGACAGTTATGTCGGGGTTCAAAGTAAAACAAGGATGTTAGGAAAGTGGCTGTTTTTACAGCAATCACCAAGGCAGGTGGGACTGGTTGTTTAAGAATTTGACAACTTTATTTCTTATATTTGCCCAACACTGTGGCTAACATTCCATCTTGTGAACAATCATGGGCTGTTCTGTCTTTGCAGGGAGGAATTCAGTGATGCTCTGTTGAACTGTAATATGCAGGATGGAAAAAGCTTCAGATTTAATGGAGAATGCAACACGGATGATATTGATGATAATGCAGGAGATGATGAGGATGAAGAAGACGAGGAGGAGGAAGATGATTTTCCTGATAGTCAAGATGCAGGTGGTGATGAACCTCATACACTTCAGGTGGGTGGACCTTTTCACTTGAAAGTTTGTCTTTACTACCTGTGCAGATTTGTTAGTACTGCTGTTTACAGGTTCTCTTGAACTGAACCTAGAAATATGCTATGTAGGATTGTTAAAAACTGGGACATTAAAAATCCAAAGTTGTGAAGAGATTTAATACGGCTCCTCACACTGTGCTATGTAATGTAGATGTTATTTGTTCCTTATGGTGGATTCATAGCAACGTTGCAGTCAAGCTTTCATGTCAACTTTTCTCATATAAGTATGCAAGTTTTTTATTCGTGCAATAAAACAACACAACACCCTTTCTCTTTAGCCATGGCAAACAAACACAATTCAAAATCCCAACCTCTGTGTTCACTGTCTTTGTGTGCCATTTAGTGCTTAATTAGAGGAAGCACCAACAGGCCTCCTATGAGTACAACATCTGGCTTGTTCAACCTTCAAACCTTCAGGAGTGCAACCGTAACATTTTGCAGTAACACGTTCA
Source organism: Phyllaplysia taylori (assembly GCA_032273245.1). Taxonomy (NCBI): domain Eukaryota; kingdom Metazoa; phylum Mollusca; class Gastropoda; order Aplysiida; family Aplysiidae; genus Phyllaplysia; species Phyllaplysia taylori. The sequence continues at coordinate 11,829 of JAUKPP010315518.1, forward strand.
TAGAAAAGATGAATCTCCTGTGAGAAGAGGTTGATGACTGGACAGGCCTCATGGTGGACGTGTGGACAATTTACCCTGACACTAACAATAAATCAGCTCACTTTTTGGTGTGTTTCAATCCTATTCAGGCCTCACCGAATGAGAGTAGTACTGGTAGTCTAAAAAAATTGTTGCGTGCTGCTCAGCGACAGCAAAGTTTCTTGCTGTGTCTACTAGAGCAGCAACAAAACCAGCAACACGTCCCGCATAGCATGGAGGGCTTGATTACCGAACACGATTGTGCTCAGTGCCACCAAAAGCAGCAGTGTGTTGTAAGTGATTTTGTCTAAACCCTAATTTACGCTGGAACTTGACATAGGAAAGAACAACGGAGACTTTGGATTTGCTTCTGCTGGTCCCTACCTCCTGGTTTATATTGGCAAAAACGGAAATGTAAATTGGTGTACTTTTGTCAAATTCTTAGGAAATTGACTGCTGCGTAGATAGACTTCAAGTGAAGATATTGGATTTCAAAACAGAATATCATTCCTAGGTGTAGGGTTAAAATGGGGAATATGGTGTTCATCTCTCTGACCTACAATAAAATGCTAGTAACTCTTCAACTTGACAGGAAAAGATAAAAGCACCAAATGACTTAAATGAAAGTATATTTTATGAAGCGAGAGAAAAAATAGTGTTTTTTAAATTTGTTTGTGGATTTCATGACCCTTCCTTTGACCTTGAGTGCGTTTGTCTTAACCACTCGGTAAAGCTGCAAATAATTTGAATGTTGGTTTCTCGAATTTTAGAAAAAAGATGCCGATGCTCTACCTTCTTTTTTTAGAAAGCTCTGTGCTTAAAAGAAACATTTTGTCAAAGTGTAGCTAGGTCAAACAAAACAGCTGCAAAAATGCACTCCGTGTCTGTTGGATGGATTGTAGGAGAGCACATGGTGGAGCACAGAGATGTTTTGTGTCGTGGATCCTGTCCTTTGTCACAGAAACAACACATCGTCATCACTGTTGGTACCTCCGTGGTTTCTCTTGGCCACGACATCCACTTTGTATCGGGCTGGCCATATCAGCCAATTCAAGTAACAATATGTGACAATATTCCTCTTTTTTTTTCCAGTTTCAGCCAAGGTTGGACCCTGAACTTTCTCGTCAACTGGATGCTGAGTTGGCTAAGTCAGGTCTGCTCCCTGGTGGTGCTGGGTCTGAGGGTTCACCCATTGTCGGTGACAGTACCGCAGACAGTCGAGGCAGTGGAGACCGCAGCACCAGCCCGAGTGTCTTCACAGCGTGTCAGTGCCATGCGTGTTTGAAACAGAGTGGTCATATGATATCAACATCTCTGCCTCTACAGGTAAGCCTTTTCAACTTCTTTTGTATTTTAACTTCACAGGCTTGATTGAAAAATAGAAATTTCTTGTAACTTCTGAATGTGGATATGCTCTCTTGAATTCTGCTTAGTAAAGTTGTTTTAAAGTAGTACTTTTCTTGTTTTGGAAACGTGCATGTTTTTAGCAACACACAGTGTGTTATAGTTTATATGCTTCATTTGCCTAGGTTGGTTACCAATAAAAAAGATATGACCAAGCCACTGTCTCTGAGAAACTTTATGTTAGAAAGAAACGTTTAAACCCCAAGATACAGCTAACAGAGCCAACATCCCCAGGCGTTGTTCACAATGTCCAATTTATTTCTTGTCCCTGGGGGTAAAAAGACAGTGAGAGCTTTCTGTAGTATTTTGTTTATGGCTTATGACCTGAAGGGGGATTTTCTGACCCAAACACCTTACTCGGAAGATTTTGTGAAGACTTGTCTGTTTTCTATGCCCACATTTTGATACATTGATGGTTTAATATGGACCACGGGGTGACATGTTTTTCTGTGTTTGTGATTGTCCCAGGTACCTGTGTCGCCCCCGCCTGCTCAGCTCCATCTGTACTCCCACATCTACGGAGACGGGCTCCCCCAGCAACACCCGCAGCGTTTCATGTTTGACCTTCCCACTCCTGTCATGTCCAACGTCAAGTTACCAGGGATGCAAGACCACATTTACCACGCCTACAGGTAACAGCATCTCCCTTTTTGTGGACACATCTGTGTGCCCTCAAGGGCTGGATCACCTTTCGTAGTAGGAGTAGTGTGATTTCAGTATACTGTGAAATAGGTAGTCTCATATGAAAACAGGCGCAAGTAAAAGTGAAGGAAGACATTACCTCTTTCTTCTTGACTGTTTTGGGGCTCACTCCTTGATCCATATGTTTCTGCTGTTGAAGATTCATATTGATGATAGTTATCTATTACTTTTGTTACTGTGGTTATCTATTGCTTTTGTAAGATGTTTTCTTTCTTTGCCCAGACTTTTTTCGTATCATTGATTTGAGAGTGGTCAATATACACAATTTCGTTTCCACGGGTTTGAAGGAAATAATTTTTAGTTTTGGCTTTCTTTTACCTTTTTCTTAAGTTTGGAAGCAATAAGTGAACAATTTTTTCCTCTAAGTGTTAAGGGAATAAATTGTGACATGAGCTTTTCTCTTACCTGCCGTTATGTTTCCCCAGTGACTGGGACAACACTATGCAGCCTCGACCAGGCTCACTGGCCGCACAGCACCACCACCAGCATCATCAGCGTCTTTCTGCCCTCACCTCTGACCTCCTGCCCCCAGCCCCCCTGGCAACCCCCAACCCTTCGTTCAGCTTTGACTCGTTGACCCTGGCATCACACCTGGCCACCCACACAACACACACGTCCACCACCAGCACGGCAAGCGCTTTCAAGTCCATGGCTGGCAAACACCTGGCCTCCTCTATTCTTCCATCCCTGGGTCATCTGACAGCGGAGGGGAGCTCCGTGGATCCCACCAAACCCATGGACTTTGCTTCCTTGGCCAAAATTCCCCAGTCATGTCTGAATGTGGTCAACCCTCTTCCTCCTTCCTCCTTTTCAGCTTCCTCCTCTTCCTCCTCTCTGTCTTCTTCCCCGGCTAGTGTTGTCACCACCTCCACCTCCACGTCGTCAGTTACCTCCAAGTCGAGTGGCTCGAGTCACGGGCCGCCTTGTTCCCGACCTCCCCCTGTCGGGGGGAATGCTGTTGCAAGCAAGTGGGAGCGCGGACAACACCCGCCTCACTGTAGGAAGATGAATTCTGGTTTCCTGAACAAATCTGCTGGTGTCGCTGGGGGTGGCGGTCTATCAGGGACAACGCATCCACCTCACAACATAGGGGTGTTGCCCTTCTCCAACGCTCCCCACAGCGCACCCCCTCCCCTCCCACCCTCACAGGCAGGGCTAAAAAACTTGGGCACTGCTGGCGGCGGAGTTGGTGGTGGTAGCAATCACAGGGAAGATATGTTCAAAACCCTGCGCTCCACCATGCCTTGTGCCCACGCCTCAAACCCCACTCTACGGCCAGCTGCACCACTCGGAGGCCCGTCTGTCCCCCACTCTGGTTCCCTCACAGCTCCAAGCGCCCTGCCCCACCAAGCCGCCCCCAACCTCTCCATGGCCTGTAGCAATGCCGCGAGCCTGCCTTCTGTGGTCAACAACATCGGGGTGGGCACCTCCCTGCCCTGCGGCGGCGACCCAGCATGCGACGGACACCACCTGGAGGACAACTGTGACAGCGTTGACGACAGCTGCTCCGAGAAGAGCTCCAGCACTTCCACTTCCAACCAGAAAGAAGGAAAATACTGTGACTGCTGCTACTGTGAATTCTTTGGTCATAATAATGTAAGTTTTCCGTAAATAACATGTCTCTTACTTTTGAAAGCTGAAGCTAGGAACCTACGAGAATAGCCTGTCCTTTTCTGATCCGGCCAGCAGTCATTTGAGTTCAAATAATCGGTACGCATGATGAGCAACACTCTTTAAAATCTGAAGAGTTGTAGGGTTTATGAAGGACAGCAAGAGAAGCAGACATTGTCCACACTTGTATTTGATTTCCACTCATTCATTATACAATGTGACATATTTGAGCATAGGAACTGAGCAATATTCTTATTCAGGCAATATATGTAAGGCATGTATGTTGGGGGTTGTTATTTTTTTTTTTGGGTTGTTAAACCGGATTTGTGTTTTCTTCCCTTCGTGCATCTTTTATTCGTTTCTTTCAATTACTATTCTTTTGTTTGTCATCAGGCTCAAGTTGCCAAAACAAGTACAAACTATGCTGAAATGAAGGACAGACTGCGGAAAAAATTGAAAAAACGGGTAAGCTCTCAGTATGAACCCAAAGGATTTGCAACAGAACCTCTTTTACCTTCATCTGTAATGTGGAATTCACTCTTCATGGAAAAGTCTTAAGGATTGTTGTTGCCTGTTGTGTTTATAAATAGAAGATTGAATTCTGAAGGTCTCCAGTAGTCAGATCATTGAGTAGAGTTTTACCGATAGGAAAAACAGATTGATGAGCACATGTATGTTCTAGTTGTTCATCGTGAGTTTGAATGCTGAGGAGGGCGAAAATGACTGCAAAAAAGCAAAGTGGGGGGTAGGGGGTTACAGTTAAAAAGATTAAAGCTATCATTCGTGGGGGTATGGTATACATGTATAATAATATTATAGGTGGTCCAGTCATTTACAGTTGTGAGCTGAACAAATGTGAAACCGGGATTGTGGGTTTGTGAAATCAAGTGTCTGCCGATTTTAAGAAATAATTGTCATGTAATGCACGGTCCAAACATTGACCTGAGATGACTTTTTTGTGGTGGAACTTACAGTTTCCCTGGGTAAGGGGGTTGGCAACTCTGGGCAAGGAATGAGAGAAGTAATGTTTTGAGCTATTAGTTGGTGGGAACATTTAAAAAACATTTGGGGGGGGGGGGGGGGGGGTGTTTTTTTTTTTTTTTTTAAA
>JAUKPP010315629.1:0-18628 GCA_032273245.1 Phyllaplysia taylori
TTGAATTTTATTGAGTTTGTGTTACATCGGTGCCGGTTCCATGGAAAAAGATCGCTACGTCCGAAGATCTTTACAAGCGACTTCGCTACAAGTGGAGTCGACTGTACCTATCCCTACCAGCCACCTTTACCGCCAGAGCATTTGCCTGGTAGGTGTGCCGCACTGAATCAAACTGATCATTCATTACGGAAGTCCTCCACCTTATGCCCTCCCTCTCCTGACTCTATTCTCAGTGGAAAAAAATAACTATCTCACATTTTTGCAGTGTACTTTCCTGCAAGATCATTGTGCTCCTATTTCCACCAAGTGTCCCTTTCTTGCCCACACCTAGTGATTATAGGGCGTAAACAGGAACAAGTGAAACAGGTAGATTTGTCCAGTCACAGCTTGATTTACCTGAGCTAAATAACAGAAACTTAATGCTTGATGATTATTCCACCCAGTGACCTGCGGATGTTGCGGACCAAGCTGCTGGAGATGTTGACCGACCCCAACCACAGCCAGGAGACGATGCAGAAAACCGCCACAGAGTACCTGAGCTTGCTGCAAGGCATGTGCATCCCTATGGACCCCAAGGAGCCAGAGAACAAACTACGCAAACTCGTCAAGTTCAAGTGGACCAACTCCCTGCTGGGCAATGTGCCAACGTATGTCAAAAGAAAAGAGAGGGGGTTGCTATTGATTAAAACAGACACTTCAGATTTGATTTTTTAGTCATGGTTGTTTCTAATGTGTAAAATGGGATTTCTCTAATTCTGTGTCGTAACTGCAAAAAGTTTTCATTTTGTAGTAACATTTGGTTTTAGCGGTTTCTTTTATAGCATTCAATTTTCACAAAATAAGGAAAATAATTTTCAGTTAAAATTGTCTCGTAAATTCAAAGCCTTTATCTTCCACTTCTGACAATGGGGATTGAAATGAAGTGCTAAAGCAAAACAGACTCCTGTGATTCTGTAGTTCATGGACCATCATGTTCAAATCATAATCAAAATCATTTTCCCAATGGACACTTCACTCTCAAAAAACAATTTCTCTTTTCTCAGTAGCAGGAGTCCCTGAACAGATCTTATAGAATCATATCCTGTGCTTTTAGCAAATAGGGACATAATTTCAAATAATATGCTCATCAAACCAATGTGGTATCACATAGGGAATTAACTGTAAAAATGTGGTAGTCATTAGCCCTGTCCGCGGTATTTCATCAACCATGTCATATCTTGTTTTCTCCAGGGAAGCCACAGACACCATGTTTGAATGTTTCTGCATGCTATTCAACGTTGCTTTGTGGTTCACAAAGCATGCGGCCAAACTTGCTGCAAAAGACAAGTATGTATTGATTTGCAAGAAATCCTTTCATTTAGATTTTTAGTGGGAGGTGAGGGTGGGGAGAGTATTGTTTGAATGAAGTTAAAAAATGGTCGTTACCGGTACCGAGCAAGGAAAGAAGACTATTATTTTGCTGTGTTGTATTGGTTTTTGTTGTGTTACATCTCCAGCTGAGGAAAGATGAAATACACCATGAATTTGTTGGTCTTTGATTATCTTCCATTTTGGCCGTCAAACCCTCCTGTTGGGTAGATTTAATGCAGGAAATTCAAACGATGTGTACACGAGTATTAGCGTAACCTGCTCCACGTGCTTGAAAAATTCTTCATTTGGAGTTTCAGTCATGATAACTTTTTCCCTCTCCAGCCCTGACATGGAAGAAGCGAAAGAAATTCACAAGTGTTTGCGCTCAGCAGCTGGCATGTTCAAGTTTTGCAAGGTATAGTGGAGAAAGAGTCTTGTCGTTGATTTTTAATTGCCCTGTATTTGTCTAAAGAGAAGTTCAAGTCTGAGAAGAATTTTTGGAGGGAGTAAACAATAATGTAATCACACAGCTCGGAGTGCAGGGGTCCTGGATAGGAATCTCCATTAGTTGTATGGACATATCAAGAAGTGTTATCGCTTCCTTGCCCATATTCTTTTGAAGATATGCTTTAAAATAGTAAACCTCGCCTCTTCTTAAGGAAAATTATTTGCACACTGCTAAAAGTAAAATGAACAAATACAGTCGACTACGCTTGTAGCGATGTCGTTGGGGACAAGAAAAAGGATCGCTAAATCCGAAGTTTGCAACAGCCGTCAGATGAGAAATTCAAGAGAAATAACCCCAGTACTCGGGCTCCTTTTTTTTGCTGTGTGCCTACTTCTCCACTGTAGAACTCCTCCTTGTGGCGCTCTTTTAATTCCATTATGCCCGATACAGTATTTGCTGATATTCTGTAGTCAGACACAGCATTCTCTTGTTTTTGTCCATTCTCAATGGCATCTATCAGATCAATTTTTCTCTTCAAGGAAAGACACGTTTTCCTCCCGTCGCCATATTATCAGAGCTGTATCGTACACAAAGGCTTTGCACACACGCCGCTGGTCACTGACACACGCACAGTATCTTGTGACTCAGGCAAGCGTCGCGAAACGAAGTGAGAGTAGAGGCAGGGCCAGCCGTGTTCGCTTCGCTCGGCGCTATGTGTGTAACGTTACAAACCATCGGGTTCATCGATGCTAGCCACAAGGGAAACATCGTTAAAACGGTTATATTTTTACTATAAACTATATGGACCGGGGATAAGAATACGCATCTCTACAACCGTCACGACGGATGTAGTGAATTCAGTACAACCGTTTGTATTTTATTGAGTTTGTGTTACATTGGTGCCCGTTCCACGGAAAAAGATCGCTACGTCCGAAGATCTTTACAAGCGACTTCGCTACAATTGGAGTCGACTGTATCAGAGATTCTGTCTTCGTGTTTTCTTCTTTTGTTTACACTGTTATAAAAGTCATTTAAAAATCTGACAGAATCTCAGCATTTTTTTTTTTCAAACCCCATGTTAGTTATGTCTTTTTTAATTCTCTTTCAAACTCTTTGTTTGTAAGTGCCGCTATGTAAACTTTCTGAGATTTTCCCAAAATCCCAGTGGCACCATTGAAGTATAGGAGGACCGAATATCATTTCTTTGTCCTTGCACAGGATGAGCTGATGAGCAAGTTGCTGGACGTTCCTTCAGAAGGTGCTCAAGACACAGACTCCCGGGTATTGGACGCTTACATCCATCAGTGCACGGCAGAAGCTCAGGAAAGTAAGTTGACTGCTGCTCATATGATATAGGGAAGATTATTTCTTAGTTGTTTTATCTGGGATATGTTTGGTTTGATCATGTGGGGGGTGATGTTACTGGATCACAGCCTGGAACTTTTGTAGAGTTGAATTCTGAGGAGGGAATTTCCTAGAGATCTAATTAAAAGAGATAAATGTGTTTCCTCTTAAAGAATAGAAATTTCCACAATTTATAACTTATTCCATGTTTTGTATGTGTGGTAAGGTCGTCAGTGGGAGAGAGAGATTCAGTAATTTTCAGTGTGTAGGATACTGATAAGTGGATTTGTTAAGACTGAAGAGCTATTTGTTTTGCTTACTTTTGAAATCCTTTTTTTAGACACTGTACGCCAGTGTCTTTTAATCTAGAAAAAAATAATATCTTGTGTACACAGAATCCTAAAGTAAGGCTACTGCCCAATCATGATAGAATCAATTTTTATAAATGAAGATTTTACAAAACGTTTGTCTAATCTCTCTGGTTTCAGTCACTCTGGCCCGAGCCATCGAGTTGAAGCATGCGGTGGGACTGATAGCTGCCCTGTCTTTTGAAACCTCTGAGATGTACCAGCGAGGAGGTAAGTACAGAGAAGATAAACGAATTGTAGGAATTGCAGTCAGAATGGGCTAACATCCCATTGATGTGGCACATTTCCTCGGTTGATTGCAAGTACAATGTCAATCTATTACTAGCTCAACACACAAAACAGCATGTGGAAATATTCTTAATGCTCTAAAAGCTATTTTAGGTAAAAAAAAAAAAACTTTTCTAGTTAGTGTGTTCAGTTCATAGATTTGACTTGCATCAAAACGTATAGTTGGCAAGCTGATGGAAGGCACAAATCCCAACGAACAAAATACTTCCATTGTTCCAATCAGAGCAGTGCACACTAGTGTCAATTGTTTTTGTTGTCCAGTTTTAGTTTCTTTTTTTTTTCTGAGACTATGAAATGGATATTGAAAATAGAATAATGGAAAGGAACAATTTTTTAAAAATTGTTTGGGTTACCTTTTCTTAGCGTACCAACAATATTCAAAACCCTGGCCAAATACAAACAAAAGAAATACAAAAAAACAATGCAAGAAGAACGAGGAAGAACAATATCCCCTGAAATTCTTGTGTGGTGCCATATTGATAACACTTGACTTCATTCTCTGTCTCCCACAGACGATGCACTAGCCAGTCTAGACCAAAAAGATGTTGGGAAATGGCGAAAATACTTTCAGCTGAAGAACAAATTCTACTTAGCTTGTGTGAGTATCCAACCAAATTTAGCCAGTGAGTCTCCTGTAAAGGTGAAAAGGGACACATGTTCAATGTTTTGCATTCTAGAGTGGGATGCACGAAGCTAGTCACCAGTGATAATAATCTAAATGCTCCACTCCATAATCTGTTGTACTCACAGTAGCACACAAAATCACGGGCTGGCAGGGTGAGTTAAGCTGAAAATTACTCACGTATTAAATCTGCGCTTTTATGGAATAGAACATTTTGTCGAAAAAACTGGCGACTAACTTCGCGCATCCCACAACTAATGTCTTTTCCAGCGCTGAAACTTAAAACTATACTTGAAGGCAGACCTTATGGATGCAGCTAATTAGCACAACTGAAAAATCTTTGTGTCGCGTTTACCGTAAGCTATGGCTAAGAGTATCTGCCTTCTATGATCTTGCCCAATACATGATTTGAAGTGCTATAATCAGAATCTTAAGTTTCTTGATATTGTAATGTAACTTGCTGTGGCTTTGAAGTGTGTCTTCATTCAGAGTACTCAGTTAACTTGCTGCAGGTGGTGTTTGGCTTAGTGGCTTCGCATTGGAGGAGCTAATTGATTAAGCGAGGATTTTTTTTTCATCCATGATTATTCAAGTACACCTTCCTGTTTATTTGACTCTTTGTTTGCATAGGAGTGTGAATAAAGAATGATAATGTCTCCATCCCAATGATTTCTTAAACAAGACTACTCTCCTACTCTATTGACAGGCACACAGCTACAACGGAGAAAATCTTCTGAACCAGGATAAATGTGGTGAAGCAATCAGAGGACTGAAGGAAAGTGTTGACTGTAAGTGATAACGTTTTACTTTAAAACTGAAATCAGTTAATGTAACTGACCCTAACAAAACTTTTTAGTGATCATCTCATGAAATTTTACTTCTCCTTAGTTGTATTGAATTTGTAAAACTCCAACAATTATAACATATTGTTATGCTCATTTAAAACCCTACCCGTATCACACGCCCACAACTGCAATGATATATGAATGTGATGTACAACCCCAACAAAAAAATTTTCTATGGTCAACTCATGAAATTTTAATCCCCTTCCTCGGTGCATTGATTTAGACTTATACTCTCAACAAAGCACACACCGGTGTCTGTCATATAATGGTTTGGCTCTTCGCCTACCACACAGTAGATGGGAGTTCAAACCCCATGTTAAAAAACTTTGCAAACTTTGTCTCTCTGCTGGGATGTTGTGTCCCTCTCAGCCTGAGTTGGCACTGATGGGCAGGGTTGAAGGATCCATTCTCTAAAAATGACATTATAGTGTTATAGGGATCTTATAGAAACTTAACACAGCCTACATTTTCTACCTCCACAGTGTACACTAAATCAGAACTCCTGTGTAAAGAATACGCCACAGTCAAAGGTGTTGGTACCACCGCCCGACCACAGAACCATTTCTTTTTCCGCAAGCTGGGGCCGATTGTGAAGAGAACCCTTGAGAAGTGTGAGCGGGAGAATGGACTCATGTAAGTGATAGAGCAAAAATGTTTGTGCACACAAAGTGGAAGGCTCCAGTGAAAGACATTTTTAACAAATTGGGGCACAGACGAAGATTATTAACATATTTTTTTTTAATCTTCACTAGAGCCTTGTGTTTGCTTTTTTATAACTTGGTAGTCTGCTTAACTTACTTGTTGAACTTGTAGCTTGGTCTAGTCTTCTCATTCAGTTTATGTATAAAATTTATTTTGAGAGTTTCTGTCTGTACAGGAGTCTTCCTCCCAATTATTGATATATTTGAAGCATTTTTAGCACTGTATGTATATTCATGGAACTGTTCAAATAACTGTGTGGTTTTGCTTTCAAATTATGCAAAATATGGCAATCTCTAAGTACTAAAGCCATTTATGATTCAGCTGTCTTTGAATGACCTTTCTGGTGTGTTGGTTTTTTCTTGACTTTGCTTTTGGGTCAATTTACGATAGTTTGCTGTCTTAAATAACCTCTTGTGGCTGAACTAAATTGCTTCATAGTTATTTTAGTTTCCATTTCTGCTCGTATGTGAAGGTGTGGTCTTTACAGAACAATGTCCAGATTAGTAATGAAGTTTTGAACTACATTAAAGGGAAAGAGTGATGTTCAGGAGATGGACAGGGGAGCTTGTGAAGATATGTCCTTCACCTTTGTGTGAAGCATGGGTGCAAGATTGCCGGCTGTAGCCGCACGGCCGGCAAAATCAACCCTCTGACCGGCACCTTGCCGGCAAAACCGCGGCCTAGATTGGAAAAAATATGCGTAAAATATCGAGAAAAGAACGACGCGTCGTAAATCTTGCAGGCAATTTGCCTTCCTGGGTTGCAGGCTTTTTGGGGGCTGTATGCTTGCACCCATGGTGTGAAGGTCGTAGTATTAAGGAGTGGGTAATTTATAGAGGCGCCAGCCTTAGCTGTCCTGAAATGAACGTCAATGGAAATGTGTTGTAAATGTTCCTGGGAACTATAAGATTTTTCTATCAACCAAGTGAGACAACCAATGATTTTTTTTTCTCCAAAATTGATACAGCCAGTCTCGTCTGTTGATGACATTTTTTTATGTTGTACTAATTTCATTCTATCTAGGTGAAGAAAGGAAGATGCATAAGACGAAAGGTACTAATGATTATTAAACTGTAACAAACTTGGAGCCTACTCTCAAGTGAGCGATATCCGCCAATAAATGCAACCATTGTCATAATTATTTAAACATGTAACCTCTTGTTTCCATAGCTACCACCAGAAGGTGGCCTTTGACCCCCCACAACTGGAGCTTAAGGCCACATACGGCTTAGTCAGCCCGGAAGAGTTCACAGCCCCAGCACTTCACTCACTCTGGTCGGAGGATGTCTACAGCAAGTTCACAACGGCCAACGTTCCTAAGCCACAGCCAGAGAAGGTAAGTAAGGTTGATGCGAGGGAAAGTTTGTTCAAGAGATGCCAATTTTCTGTAAATTCACTGCACTCTGTAAAAATATTGTCACTGTGAAGTGTAGATATGCAATCATTTTATAAATACAGATCCATTTGTCTTACTACAAGATGGTTATCCACAAGTCTGGTAGAAAGCGTGATGCAAAATGTGTGCCTTAGTTCAGATCTCTGTTGTTCCTATCTATATCCATGCATGTCACTGTTACTTGTGCTCTTGCACCACACCATCAGGGAAAAACAGAGATTAATTAGATATATCCCACATTCATTTTCAAACAAAACAGGCATTTTAATCCCCTCCCTTCCCCTTGAACACACCCACCCACAGTTATTGGTGACACACGCTTTATTGCAGCTATCTTTTGTTGAAATGTGATAGAAAGTTGGTGTGACTTGGGGGTTTGAAACCATTCGTACGCCGAGCAGTTTCCAAGAGATTGCACTTCATTGCTCTAACAATAGCTCTATTCACAAAAATGTTAAACCTCTACGTCTTGAAAACGTCTAAATTTACTCATGCTCTCAAAGACTTCTCTAACCCATGCCAATATTTTTTCCACTCTACAGAAGAAAGACAAAGACGAGACTCCGCCACCTCTACCCTCTGTCAAGGAGAAGGAAGTTCCCATGTCGGATAAAGATCCCAAGAACAACAGCGGGTGCTCCATCAGCTGAACACGATATTTCACGTTTCCCGTTTGTCCTGGACTCGATGCAGATAGATTATCTCCCTTCTGAGAGCATTTCATTTGCTCTTTTCATCCCTGGAAGCTTTGAGAAGTTTCCAGAAAAGACGTGTAAACATTGACTGATGTGTTGACATTGACTGCCAACCCTTAGGTTTTCTCACAGAAGTCATTGCTTTCCTGCGCCCTACAGTTCTCTCTTTAACTGTCTTTCTCTTTTTTTTGGCTTCATTTCAATCCCCTTACTTGCTGCAATTAACTCTCGTCTTTGAAACTTTTCCATCTTCGTCATGACCTGCCTTCATCCCGAGCTCCCCTTTTGTTGGCCTCTTATTAGCTCTAATTATGAATCCTGTTAACATTAATCTTGTCATAGCTCTCCTGTATCCCTATTAGATTTCTTGTCTGATTCATAGACCAAAGCTCTCATTAATCCTCAATAGCAGGCGTGTGTGGTGCAATGGTTAATTTCTTCATCCATCACACAGAGGACAGGAGTTCAATCCCCATGTCTCGTGTCTCTGCTGGGATGTAGTGTCCCTCTCAGCTTGAGTTGGCCCTTGCAGGCAAGGTCAAAGCAACCCTCCTCTAAAATGACCTTACAGTGTTACAAGGGGCCTAATCCAAAACCAATTCAAACCAAATACTTCTGAATTGCTCAATTCTTTTGTCTCAAACTCTCTACAGTTCACTCCCTGAAGCCACATCAAATCCTCATGTGAACACAGTAGGCACTCTTACTGTGTCAATGGTGCCCCATCAGTATTGGGGATATCACATTCCTGCAACAGGCACGAGATTATGAACAACCAGACTTCACTTATCAGTGACTTCCTTTTTTTTTTTCATCAACACCAATTTTATATGGCTAATTTCTCAATGAATTGCTAGGCCGATATCGTTATTCTTTGCAATGTATTCCATTTCTTTGCAAATGAGAAGGACTCACCTACTTTTCATACAATTTGTCAAAATCTTTGTATGCTGCACACAGATCAAGCTAAGGATAGGTAGACTTTTTCCTTCAACTCTCCCATTGCGTGGGGGTCTTGTGGCTCCATCTGCACTATACTTAATATGACCTTCACCTCATCACAAGTAACCCCGATGACCTTCAGCCTTCACCTTATCTCGACTACATTCATTGACCTTCACCTAATCTCAACTATACACGAAAACATGACCAACTACAGGGTCATACACCTTACTGTGTCTATCCAGTGTTGTGATCAAGTACTTTCGTTCTTAGCTCTCTACATTTATTGATGGGCCTGCTTTCATTTTTATCTTATGGGTAGGTCTCAATAGATGTCAAACTTAAAAGAGATATATTCTGAGTGTGTAGATGTACATAAATTGTATTGTACTCTTGTATGCAGTGACAGGATCTTATATTTAATGGAAGGGAGATAAAGAGGGAGAGAGAGAGTGTGGAATGTTGCAGGTCAGATCACCTATCTATGTTTGTCCTCACAGTATTTTGAGTTTTTGTTGACTCGTCTTGTTGATAAACGTCTCAGCCTGAGGCACAAGATTAGATGGCACATTGTCATCTGCAATACTTGGATGTCAGGTTTGGGGATTTTTATGGAGAGAGAGAATTACAAAGGAAAATTTTACCTTTGTTTTGTATGGAAAGACCATAAGGTCATAAGTTTAGATCTGGCTATTTTACTACAAAACTGGTATTCATGAGTCCCTGTAAAAGTTAAAAAGCGGCTCTGACACATTTTTATTGGCTGGGGATCTGAACTGACAGCACCTGTCCCATATGCCCTTATCACATCCATACCCTGTTTGTGTGCAGCGTAAAGGCTGGACTTGCCCATCACACTTGAGCTTACAGGTTGTAAAGAAATTTGCTCCAGGCTTTGAGAGCATTGCTGCAGTTGTGATATTAAGAGCCTCGTGTTAAAAAGGGTTTGAATGCATTTCTAGGAAAACATTCACTAAATGAATAGATATCTTGTTGTTGTTGTTTTTATAGCATGCTTATTGCAATGTGCAAAATAAAGATGCAACTGGGTCTCGTATAGCCTGTGAAAATAATGTGACATGCCTGTGTATTTTTGTTTTCTTTTTCTTCTCCATGTGGCTATTGTGATTAATCCAGCCCACCCCACCTCACAGGCCTCGGGAGCTTTGATGTTGTGGGCTCCTACGTTTTGTGTATAAAAATTTCACTAATCCACTTTCTGGCACTTACAAAAACCTCTGAGTGTTGATAAATTCTTCAACCTCTACAAAATAAGAAAAACTATCTGTCAGTTCAGCTTCTTCAATCTTGTCTTGTCAGTTTTCTGTGCAGTGACAGATCAAGCAGTAAACAGAGGTAAAACTAATTCAATAGTGGAAAAGGTAGATGATTTTGAAGCTTTGAAATAAACTTTGTTTAATAATATTTGGTTCAAATCGACTGTCGAAAGAAGCAGGAATAGGTCGAGGAATATATTTCCTACTTCCCTCACTATATTTTTAATTTCTTCATATTTTTGTTAAACCTTTTTTTTTTACTGTAGTTAACATTTACTCAAGACAAAATGTTTTTGTCCTGTCTGTAGTCCCGTGTAGATATTAATAGCCTGGCTGATCTTCTGAGAGAATGTCCTTGTTGGACATGGAGATAAGCTGTAGCCCTTACAATAGGCTTCTGAAGAAGCTGAGAACATTTGATTATTTTTGGGCGTTCTTGGGGAACAGTATCAGCAAGATTTTTAAGCAAACAGACCTTGCAGGCAAGCTGGAATTGCGCTATAACATAGGCCTTAATGTTGCAGTTTGTTTTTCATATATTATTTTGTGGTAAATTTTGTTCTTTCATAAGCATTATGTGGGAAAGCATGTAGAAGTTTAGAAACTTGTTATTACTGATAAAAAAAAAAAACCAACTTTTGTGAGTTTTGCTTAACTGTTATTTTAAAGGAAATTTGTACAGTGTATATATTTTACAACATTCACCATAACTTATATGTTCGTTTTGTACATACATTCTAATATTGTCTTTCAACCATTGTGATGTTACCTTCACCTAAATGTTGCATTACTCATCTTTTCTCTCTGTGTCTCATCATTCTGTCTATCATGTCTTTGATGTCAATAAAATCATGCTCTCATAGGATATCCAGTGTTGCCTCTGAGTTCCTCTTGTCTACTCAGGTTTGGTTTGGTTACCAGTTTTGCGTCCCCTGTAACACTGTTAGGTCATTTAAGAGACGAGCTACTTCGACCCTGCCTGTCAGGGCCAACCCGGACTGAGAGGGAGAAGATCCCAGCAGAAAAAAATCCAGATCGTCCGCGACCGGGAATCGATCTAAGGTCTTCCCGCATGATAGGCGAAGAGCCTAACCATTACACCACAGTGCAGGTTTGTCTACTCAACATACATGTAGTTGGTTCTCTGGTGTGGGTATGAAGGAAAAATAGCTTTTGTTTTTTTTCAATTATTCAACATCGCAGATAAGTTCATACGTAAAACATGTCGGACAAGGCAATTTGGTCAGATTTGCTTTGGTATTTGTTTCAAGTCCCTTGCAATACTGTAAGTTCATGTTAGAGACAGGCTACTTCGACCATGCCTTTCTTCAGGACCGACTTAGGCTGAGAGGGAAAGATCACAGCAGGAAAAATTTATCGTCCGCACTTGAGATCGAACTGGGATTTTCCGCATAATAGGCAAAGGGCCTAGCCATTACACCGCAGACGCCGGTTCCAAAATCATTTTGTCTGCTCAACATAGTTGGTTAATTAGTGTAGATCTGATAGAAAAAAAGCTTTTGCTCTTGTTCAGCTGTTCAACATTGCAAAGAAGTTTCATAAATGAGTCAGAGAAGGCAGTTTAATCAGATTTGGTTTCTAATTCTAGTCTCTTCCAACTCTTAAGTTCATGTGTAAGAGACCATCCCGGTCTGAGAGGGACGAAACACCAGTAGAAAAATACAGATCGTCCGCACTTGGGATCGAACTCAGATTTTCCACATTATAGGCGAAGAGCTTAACCATTATTCCATAGATGTCCATGTTTTCTCAAAGTGTATGAATATCAATTATATATAAATCTTTGTGTTGTGATACTGATAGTGATAGTGATGATACAATGAAATCTGATGCTTGTCAAAATGAGGGGATGAGATTAATGAGAATAAATGATACTGATAATACTCTTAAGACAGTTGAATCATCTTTAATGTAACTTACTTTTACACTTAATGACCTGATACTAGTGATACTAATAATACCCAAGCGCAAAATACTAAAGGCTTGTAAAAAAACAAATTGTAATTTCGAAGGTTATCTAGCCTTGAGTGCCATATTTTTGCTATTTCCCTCAAGATCATAAGCCACCCTAGTCTTTGAAGGTGGTGATTATCTTCTCTTTTGTTCCAGCCTCATCATCAATAGTACTGAAGTAGTCTGCCAAAATCACAAGCAAGGAAAAGGTTTTCAATGGTCAATAAATTCCTATGCCCAAATTAGCGGAGCACCTGATTTCATCATGTCATATCACAATTAGTTTACATTGAACGTTTTCTTCCCACAGCAACACCAGTGTATGCTGTCTGTCTCAAAATTCATTTTCTTTATAAGGATAGCCTTTGACAGAAGAAGCTCATTCTTTTACTTTTTCTGAAAAGAAACATGACATTCAAAATAATTATTTCAGAAAACAAGAGTAGGCCTTACGCAAAGTGCTGTTATTGATTTAAACACCATGAGGGCCAAAAAGGTGCCTTGTACTTGTACCTGAAAGAAATGCCCTTAGGTACTAACTACACTGCACATTGAAAGAACCAACAGCATTGAGTTATTTAAAGCCTTTAAGGTTGAGAGCAAACAAAGCAAGGTTCAACTCCAACACGATTGGAAGGTTTTCTCCTTCCAAACTTTTCTGAATGGACGGCCTATACAATTAGACAATCTCCGACTCAGGGCAATCTGCTTCCCACCAACCTGTCATGACAGACCAAGGTTGTGTGAGATAAAATATCCCTGCAGACATGGAGTCTGATACTCAAGTAAATACAGTAGAATCCACTTATATCAACAGCCGATTTATCAACATTTTGACATTATCGACATATTTCCAATTACGAAATTTTTCCTTCAATATCTTTACTAAACGATTTCTCTTTTATCCACTTTTTTTTCGGCCCACTCTGCTTTATCGACATGCTTCCTATGGGTGGAGGAAAGTGTCAAGCTAACAATCAACACATTTGTTCTTCATTAGTCCGCATACCCACCAAGTACTATATCGGCACACCAGGCTTTAGCAGGTCATGTACACAGTGTAATCTTACCCCACATAGTACAGTGTGCATCACTCGTCCGTGGGCATCACATCCTAACCCCCACTCCCCATCCCCCTCCCACTCCCCTTGTTTTTTCCTCTTTGGCTTTATATTTTTATTTATTGACATCAAATCCACTTCCCAGAGCATGTCGATATAAGCAGATTATGCTGTATTGTCCCATGAGAGTATCGAACTCACATCTAGTGTGTTCAACAGCAAAGAGCCTAACCATTGCACTTGCACCATCAATTGTTTTTTCAGTGATGAAGAATTGCATATATGGGTTAACAGCTTTGCATATCCATTAAAGCCAGAACAAAAAGGACAACTTCACAAATTGCAAATTTTCAACATTTATTTATAACTAAATATGCTTGCTATTGTACATAAAACAATTAAACTTTATAAAATACCGTTTTTTCTTTTTTTTTTAGTGTGGAAACAAAATGTAAAGATGCATAATAAAATTATCCATAAACAATGACCCATAAACTTTGAGTGAATATGCTGGCATGATACATGCATTATGCGTGACATCAATGTAGACATGAAGAAACCAAAAACAAGCTAACGAGATATCTCCTCTGAATTGCTGCATGGGCCCAACTCGCACTTGTTCAACCTCTAGCGACTACCACACAAAGGTTCGGCGACCAACAATGGCCATCGCAAAAACAGGGATCCTTTTAAAATTATACTTGACCATAAGAGGTGCAAAAAGAGGGCAAGAAGAAATAATAATTATTATAATATCTGCTTCTTTGGTTGTTTGCCTTCCCTTCCATGTCAGTTGAGGACAACAAACTTGTGAATTTGTGTGTATATGTCTAGCTTTTGCCTGTCTATCAATCTGCCTAGCTGTCCATCAGTTAACACAGGTCTACCTCTTACAACTGCTTAGCATTTTTCTGTCTGCCTGCCTTTTATTTAGCTCTCCCTTTCTACATTCCCCCATTCTCACTTTTTTTCAGAACCAAAAGAAAGCGTAGGTTTCGTTTTAATGAAGTCCCTCGCAACACTACTCTGATTCTAACATTCATCTCCGATAGAATGGGGATCAAAGCTACAACAACTTCAAGAAAATCCAGATGAATCCCTTCAAACCTAAGACCTCAATGTTCCAAGGCAGGCAGTTTACTGTCCAGCCATAGAGTATATTCCTGAACCATCCATTGGTCAACTATGCACAAGGGAGTTGAAGACAGTCGTGAAACATCTGATTTCCACCCGAAGTTTTTACAAGTTTGGTGCTTTGCTGTGCCTTCAACACTATATGAGGTCATGTCAGCGTCAGGAGGCATTTCTTTCCTTGTATCCATGCCAATCTACATGATAAACAAGTCTGAGTTTTCAAACGATTGAGATAAACTCTACAGTGGAGATGGTAGGAGCGGGTCGCAGTCCTCACAGAGTAAAGGGAAAAGGCAAACAATCCTACGGCTTCGTGAAAGAATTAGGGGAGACTACATCAGTGCTACAACACAATTTAAGCCAATTTTACCATCCAAACAAATCTACTACTGTGCCCTTAGGAACCTCCATAGGGTCAACGTTTCAGAAAATATCTAAAAAAAATAAACCTTCAAATAAAGGTGGTGCACATGGCTTTGCGAAGGGTCACTACCATGGTTGTCGGCACAATAGAACTGAAGTTATCACAAAAAATGTTAGGAAAAAATTCCTCTGCGCACATGCAAATACACTTGACATACAAATGTACACATTCCCACATGCTGGCATACTAAGCCGCTCTTTCTCTCTTGTCTAGAGTGTGCTGTTGGAGTGTTCAGATAGGACAGAGAGTCTGCATTCATTGATAGCCACATAAAAAACTACATAGTTAAGATAGGGTAGTGGTTTTTTTTCACTGACGCAGACAACAGTGCTGTGTAGTCTGCATTCATTGACAGACACAGACAATACGCTAGAGAGTCTGTATTGGATACACACTGACAAAAGGTGAAATAGTCACTTTCTTAAATAAACAGACATAAGGTGAGATAGTCTGTACAACTTGATAGATGCAGACCACATCAATGGAATGTCTGACTTCTTCGAGAGGATACACAGCTGCTTCAGGCATTGAGCAGTACAACGTGGGTCACTAGAGGAGGACGGAATGTAGACAACAACTGATTGGAATGTCAAGGACATACATTCACTTAGATCAACATCATTTCATTTCATCTTATTTAAAGAGAAATTATAGCATTTAAGCAAAATCGGATAAGCTAACAGTTCTCCAAGGAATGTTTTCCTCTATGGTGTAAACTGATGAACATTATGTGAGTGATCTAGTGTGGATACAATGTGTGTGTGCTCTCCTCTTTATTCACACATGTGTGAGGATTGGTACAGGGTTCTCCTGCTTATGATTCTTTTTGTAAGTTACCTACCAGAAATACGTGTTCATTCATGTGTGTCCCTGTGTGTCTTGGTGCACACATGTTCAATTGTATGTGGGTATGTGTATATGTGTGTGTATGTGTGTGTGTACATGTCTGTCTGTGCATGGCTGTGCATGAATGTGTTAATTTGATGTGTTACTGTGTGTGCATGTGTCTGCATGTGCATTTGTCATCATAAAATATATATATGTTTTATCTTTGTCAATAGTTTTGACTCTGAAATTGTAAGTTTCTTCTGGGTACGCACAGAAACATCACACCAAAACATTTTGTAACATTCCGTGCCAAGTTCAAAAATGTTGTGAACTCAATTGTTCAAAATCTATCAATTAAGTAAACTGTTGCAAGAAAGGATTATACATCTTCTACACTGCACATGGCTTCACAGGGCATGGGATGTGGAAACAAAAAAAATCAGCCCTCAGTTGTGTCAAGGTCCTTAAAAGGAATGTGGGATAAATGGACAGGCCTTTCAAAAGCCCCTCCCCTACAGAAATAGCGTAACAAGCAACTTCAAACATCACTGCCGCTATCTACTTTGAGTGGCGAGTCACAATTTTCTTATTTTACCGATACTTCCAATGTCAAATTGTTTCAAATCCTTCCTCAAAAATTTGATGAAAAGATTGGGATACCAAGTCCCTCTCATTTAAAAAAGTGATGCTGAGAATGATTTCAAAGGTACCAGGTACTAGAATGATTACTGCACTTGATCTTTCTCTGCGAGTTACCCGTGGGCCAATTTTGCAGAACCCCACTACATACAGTAAGTGTTTTATTGAGTTTTGGGAAACTTTGTTCCCCTGTAAACCCTCAGCACTAACAGAGAGAGACGATTCATCTTAAAAGAAATTTGACATTGACTTAAATGGCATCTTGTGTAATGAGAAAAATGTGTTTCAATCAATGTGCTGATGACACTGAAATGCGAGTGAGCTCTGAAGTTAGTCTGTAGCTGTGTCTGACAAACTTGCCCGTGAGGCAGCAGAAATGGCTCTATGTACAAGTGGCATAGCGGTTAACAAATCCTCAGGTGGCAAAGCATCAACAAATTGTCAAGCAGCATAGAATGAACAAATGGTGATATAGGAGTCAGTTGACAGTTGATTACATAGATGATAAGATTAAAGCAAGGACAAAGTCTGGGCTCTACAATGGTAGTATCCACAACATTGCTGACACAAGTTGCTATGACGACAGCCAGGAGGAGGCGAGTTACACGCAGTCCCCCATCATCAGGTTTGGATACTCAATAACCCCACTTCAGAATCGACCCATCCAATAAAAAAAAAAAATTTAAATTCCATCCCCTTTTCTCATAGGACCATCCCATTCACCTCTCATATTGGGTGACTTATGAAACAGTATGACATATTGATGCATGTAAAAGAGACCAATATTTCACCTGATAGAAAGCTGCCCCTATATACAACTTGCCGGAGTTCACCTCCTACAATCTTATTCCATCAGGAAAGCTCTTCTCTTTGCTCTCCCCCGCAGCACAGTGGCTGCTCTGCCATTTGGTCGAAACACTTTACAAATATCAAATGATCACAGAAATATATTGAAAAACAAGCAAAAAGTTACATCCATTCAGAAACAAAGGCATAGGGAACTATTGAAATTAACAACAAAACCAAAGAAAACGTACACAACAAACAAGACACCAAAAGAGAAAACAAAAACCAAGCCCAACTCCAATGCATGTGTACGCTTATTTTTACATGTACATCAAATTATATGATCTTTGGCAAACTCAAGTCGACCACATTAGAACATCAAGATAACCATGGGAGACATATATAGTCCACTCTCTCTATCTCTCTCACTTTCTTGCTCTCTCCATCTCTTTCGCTCTTGCTCCATATCTCTCTCTCTCTCTGTAACCTGCACTATATATAATATCTCCCATTCTTCTGACATGTATCTTACTATGGGTTCTTACTCTCTGCTGATCCCTCTTTCTCTCTCTGAACCATTTCTCACCCTTTTCACTCTATCAATAGTTTTTCTGTCTTTCTTTGTTTCTCACTCTCGGCTTAGTTCTTTTTCTCTCACTCTCGATTTCTCAGTTCTTTCTTCTCTCACTCTCGACTCTTAGGTTTTTTTCTCTCACTCTCGATTTCTCAGTTCTTTTTCTCTCACTCTGCCCACTCACAGTACTAATACCTTTGCGCCAAATGGAATTACAAATGAAATACAACAGTCCTCTCACACACACAGAAACAAAGACTTCGTAACCATCACCTCAGCAGAAGACAACAACACGGCAAGCACGTCCGCCACCAGCACGTCTACCCGCTCACCAACGCACCCACGCTAGTGGGACTTTAGAACAAACAAGTGGTTTCACATCACTATTCAATAATCTCACAGTACAGCTGCATCCACAAGGCCTTCACTGACACAAATGCAGTGAAACTGTTGAGTTTCCTTCAACCTTCTCTCCCTTCCAAGGGATTGTATTTTTGGTTTTTAGTTTTACATCCCTTGCAACACTATAAGGATATTCATGAGACGGGTATCCAAAATTCAAGCTATAATCATTACCGTTTTTTCTTTGATCTTCTCAACGACAGCTACCTAACTCCCTCTGTTCACAAAACTGTGCCTCTTAGATTATAAATACCAAAATCCCCTCACAACGAAAACACTTTCCTTTCTTCATTGTGTAACCATTCTCTGGTCTATAAATCTACACTTTGCACTAAATAATGACTATCAGGTACTTTATATCACCTTTTTTTTTTGTCTCTCACAGTAAAACAAAAATAAGAATCTACTTCCTTTGTCAACCCATTCTCTGAACATTTCTGTTCATAATGCATAATGAACACCTGCAGAGCTACAGATCAACCTCTATCATCCCTGGAGGCCACTGTTTCCCAAATATTCACCCTTTCAG
>JAUKPP010315850.1:0-18588 GCA_032273245.1 Phyllaplysia taylori
CCCCCCCCCCCCCCCCCCCATTTTTTTTTCCGACAGACCTCTCTGTATAATGAATAATATACGATTCATCTCTGCCCTTTGTTGTTGACAGGACTTTCCTACGATACAACTGTAATATACGGACCTCTTGACCTCCGAGAGAACCTGTGCCCGGGTGCACTCCGATATTGACCATTTTCCTTTAATCCATTCTAACGGCGCTGTCACAATCTAGCATTATATTAAAATTTCCAAGGGCGGAGAAATTTATTATTCTGAGACAGGATTCAGACCGTACCCACCAACGCTGTTGTGTAATGGTTAGGCTCTTCTCCTATCATGCGAAAGACCCGAGTTCGGGTCATCTGGGTTTTTTTTCTGCTCGTATTTTCTTCCCTCTCAGCCCGGGTCGGCCCTGACAGGAAGGGTCGAAGTAGCCCGTTTCTTCCTGCCAAAGTAAACTCCCACTGTAGTGTAATCGTTAGGCTCTTCTCCTATTACTCGAAAAGTCTGAGTTCGATGCCACGTGCGGGCGAGCATCTGCATCTTTCTGCTGGGATTCGTTGAGATACCGTACAATGCTGCAAGGGACGGAAAAGCTGGGAAGCAGCCCAAGCCAATGTAAACCAGCTGCTTGTTGAAGCCAGCGATGAAAACCCTGCACGTGTAACAATCACAAAGAAGCTAAAGAGAAGCAAGTCTAGCATCTGATTTTTGGTTCATAGTCATTTTATTGCATCAAACCTAGGATTATGATAAGAAGAATATTAAGGCTTCAGCATTCAGCATGATCATGATGAGATGCAAAACGAGTGCAACATTGCATTTACTGTCAACATGCGCCTATAATATATGAATATGAGTACAGTTGTGCATGGCAAAAACAAAATATAATTTTACAATCTCATGCATAATCATGAGGTCGCTTATGTAAATATATTAATATAATAGCTTATTGACATACCATACAAGAAACTCTCTGTATTTAGTGTGTAATACACCCTGTATATTAAGGGGAAAAGGGAACTCGTTGTAAGTCTCAAAACACGTAGGTTTAGAGTTTTAAAAAGAACAAAAAGATATCTATTTGTACCATCTTTTAACAACTCTTCTTTATCTAAATGAGCTGCAGACTACAAACAATTCTACATGTATAATTATGGTTTTTGCACCGGGCGTTGTCATTGGTTTGGTCTTTTGGTGTGGTTTTTAGTTTTGCCCCCAAGGCGACACTGTAAGGTCATTTAAGAGACGGGCGATTTCGACCCTGCCCATCACTTTTCATCAGGGACAACTCAGGCTGAAGGAGACGAATTCCAGCTCATGCTTGGAGCTCTTGCTGAAGTAAATAAAATTCATCATTGGCCTATTATAAAAAAAAAGATGAAGAACAACAAAAAATATAATGAAAATTATTGTCTTTTCTTTTGCATGTTAAAATTAATGAAATATAATTTTGGGTAGCAGGAGAAACACTAACAGATGGCAATTTCTTGGATTGGAATGAAACTCTTGCTAGCATCGGGTTTGATCATAACATCTGAACTAAGATGGAACTAGGAAAAAGTTGAGGGATCAAAACAAAAAAAGCCAAATTGCAAAATACTTTGTTCTTTTTTCAAAAGGGAAGTTAACTACAGATATTGATGTTTTGTGAATCAATGCTATAAAATACTCCCCGATCATGGCATTAAAAAAAATGACTTTGCAACAATATGTTGATGGGTCAATGCAATTATAGTACAGGTAATAGCCAAGGCTGTGCACATATGAATTAGATATCAGATAATAATAGAATATAATGTAAATGATGTTGAAAAACTATTCGTCACTGTTCTACGTTAATGGCATAAGTCAGATTTATAAAATTTTCTAATAAATATTTATATCGTTGGATTCAGGAGAATGAAAGCTATTTATACTATTTGAAAAAAACAACAACAACAACCCATGCTCCGATTCCAATCGCTTTTTAAAATGTATTAACTGATTTAAAATTGAAATGATATCTCAGAAATAATTAATAAAAATTAGGTTACTTCTGGCATTACCGTATGTCTGTGACGTATTACTAGTTTTCTAATAGATCTCTTGGTGGCATGAAAGACAGATAAAATCATTCTGTACACGTTGACAAGGGTAAACGGTCACAAAGTGGGTGCTGAGGAGATTCAAAGGGCTACCCAGGTCTGCTGCACTTGACTCTTGGCCTTGACCTTGACTCGGTATACACCAAGACACACGGGGACCAGATTGTGGAATAGATCAACAAACCAAAGCATGCTGAGAACTGCACACTGAATCAGACACAGACAAACTTTTGGACAAACAAACCATACAGATCACACCACAACAGTCTTTTTCTTATAGGTTGAAAAAACCTGGCAAATATTCACAAAGACACACACGCATGCAAAACTTCATGTCAGACACACTTTTGAGCAAACAAACTATACAGATCACACCCCTACTCATTGTTCTTGTCAGTTAAAACATCAAAGTGCACACTCACAAAGACACGTAGACATGTGAAACTTCAAGGTCAAATGCATATATATGCCACTATCTGACTAATCATAGACATGAAAACACAAGCACAAACACTCATACAATAATATACTACGCAAAAAGAGAAAGTGGGCATACTTTGTCACTTCACAAAGTGTTTGGGTTGAATACTGATGGTGCCACTATCAGTGTTACATAATGAACAGAGCGTATTCTATGCACAATTGCAAAGTTATGGACCATTTCATGATTACACAAGCTGACAATGAACATTGATGCACAATTTCTTTTTTTTTCTTCCTAGTTATTATCATATGCAACCTATTATATCACTTCATACAAGTACACTGACAAATTTCTGGCTGAACTAGTGCACACATATTACCTCATTTGATAATCCATTTTTTAAGTTTCCACAGCTGACTTTACAGGTAAAAATATAACTATAGTCCGGACCAGCACCCATGAGAACAATTTTTCGTGAATAAAATATTAATCACTGGACAGATTCATTTTATATTTGGCATGTGCAATATTCCCAGAGGGCTCTCCTGATTTTTTAACAGCAGCATAGAACACTTCTAAATAAGGGTTTTATTCTATAAACTTCAGCTGTTTTAGACCTCCTCTGAAACAATGAAGAAATAGAAGTGATTCAGCATCATAGATAAAAATAGAAAAGTATTTATTGATTATGATTAGCAATGCACACCAAAGCGGCAGTGCTTTTTCTCCTCCCTGCTGCAAAATGGAAAATCCCATTTCCCATGATTAGGAGTCAGTATTGTAAAACTTCAGTTCTTTGCAATGTATAGACAAAGAAGAGAGTACCCTTCAACCGTAACATACCCACTAAAATGCCGACCAAGACTCCTGGCCTAATGTATGTATACCAAATTTGGTACTGATCCGTAAAAAAATAGGAAAGTTATTTCCAAAAAACTGTTCTCACGGAGGCTGGTTCGGACTATAGTTCAATATGTTAAGAACAAAAAGTAATTAAAATTGGTGGTTTTCATAAATTAAAAGTATCGAGCTTTCCATAACCGCAAAATCTTCTGCCGACAGCATTTGAAGCTGATGACCTTTTTGTTTCTTATTTTTTTTTTTTTTTTGGCAACAAGATAGATATTCAACAAAAATAATTCCCAATGTTGAACTCGAACCGTTTATATTTGCACAAAATCCATTGGAAAGCTAATAATATTCATTACGTCATCATCAGTGGTTTCAAGCATGGCAAATAAGAAAAAAAAGGTATCTAATGTTGTGGTAAGTGCAATGGGAATCTACACTGATATAAAAGAAACTAAATACTTTGGTGAAATAAATATCAATCTCATTTAATGAAAGCTGCAAGGTTATCTCAGTGCTGCGTGATAGCATTCATTGTCCAAAGGGAAACCTTTTACAAAAGAAATCCATAAATCCCATTTGAATTAAATTTTTCACCTTCCCATTCTTCGATAAGCAGAGAAAGCATATGTGTGCCCTTAACCTCCATGAAAACAGCCAGAATAGCAATAAATATAAACACAACTCATCATAAACCGTCACCACCATAAATCTTATGATTACATAAATAGCCTAAAGCAAACAGAAAATGGGGAAGGGGATGGAGAAGCTTGTGCCAACTTGGTTAAGAATTAATTAATGCAAATAAACAAATATAAATAAAATGGGTGTCGCTAAAACTAAGAGTAAAATATAAAGAATAAACAGAAACAGGGTTATTCCAGAAAAAACCCTTAAAAAAACCAAACATGTTGTAATACTTCTCATTGACTAGAGATATTTCACAATCTTTATTCAATGGTTCCTCTGCTTCAAATGAACAACGTTTTTTCATTTTAAACATAAGTCTTCTTGGAGCTCCAAATAAACAAATTAATGAGAAAAACTTTGTACATAGTGATTTAAAAGAATGAACTGATTTCATTCTCACAACGCAATTTCTTGATGACATATCTAATTTCTTCACTAGACATTGACATCAAAGGGTGTAGTTTATCATTCACCTTACAGACCATAAGCAATCAAGATTGCTTGTAAATCATAACAGCAATCATAGAGATTCATGCAAAGAAAAAAAAGCATTGCTCGACAAAGAATGTACATCAATTGAGTGACAACTAAAACTAAAGGCAACATCCCTCTGAAAGAATAATAAGGGCTTAACACAAACAACTACATAAATAAATTGTAATATGTACAATACCTGAGTGTATACCAAGGAGAAATGCGCACCCCAGATGGGATAAATACATCAAAGCCTTTGACAAGTCTTCATAGATTATTAAGTCTATTTGACAATCAGCAGCTGACAATAAAATACAGCAAGTGTCTTGATAGGATGAAGTTTACACTACAGTAAAACAATTCTACAGCAGCATAGAACCAAAGCAGTGTCTTATTTGCTAAAAACAGACAGGTGTGTGTGAGTATGTGAGTAGAGACAAGCAAAATAGATCAACTGAGGAGCATTTCCTAAAAATTAAGTCTATTTGACAATCAGCAGCTGACAATAAAATACAGCAAGTGTCTTGATAGGATGAAGTTTACACTACAGTAAAACAATTCTACAGCAGCATAGAACCAAAGCAGTGTCTTATTTGCTAAAAACAGACAGGTGTGTGTGAGTATGTGAGTAGAGACAAGCAAAATAGATCAACTGAAGAGCATTTCCTAAAAATTCACCGAAGTCTATTTTTGGATGTTCTGAGATCTGGACGAAAAACTGTCATGGAGGAGGTGGATTTTTAGGAAAAAAAAAATGTTTTCTGCTAAAAATATGGGAGATTCATGAGGATTTAAACAACAATATTTTGCCCCATTGTAGATGTAATAATAGAAAATTTGATTCCATAAAAATGGACTCGAGTGAGTTTTGAAAATATGCTCTTTAATTGGACCCTCATGTGGCTAGCATACAAAGAATAACTGTGTAACTTTCATGTGCTGATTACAGATTGAGTGAGTATGAATTTCAGGCTATACGATGCTCACTTATGCTGAATTTCACATCTTGTAAGCCACACTTTCATCACAAGGGGTTAGCGGATCACATAAAGTTGATAAAGATCTACAGCAGATTATGCAACACAAAGAAGAGAAGACAAATATTTTATATAGGTTGAGTGAAAGCAATAGTGAAACAGAATAGAGTTGTACGTCTAGTGGTTGGCTACAAGACTATAAGATAACTTCATAGTCCACAAATGACAGCTCATCTGCGAGAGAGGAGATACTGAGTAAACATATCACAACACAGATTTTTTTCCTTTTAGTCAATTGTGGTGAACCTTCTGTGCTCTATATCTATGTATTTCATTCATATTTACACACATCACCTCTGTTAAACCTAGCCACTAGACTACCAACGTAAATGCATCCTTTCCAACTCCGCCCACTACTTTGCTACATGAGGTGAACTCAATACTTTCAAGAGGAAATAAAACAAAATTAGAAAAGCCTTAAAAACAATGACGAAATGATCTGCCTAATGGAATGTTTTTGTCCAAGTAATTTGGGTAAAAGAAAAATATAAGAAACCAAACAGTCACTTATCAAGCCCAGCTAAAACAATGCTGCTGATTAGGTTCACAAACACAGCAAACATAGCCCTATAACTTAGACTTCATGGCAATGTGCAAGATCAGTTAAAGCTCATTTTGCAACACAGAAAACATAAGCTGAGGCAGTGCATTCTGAACTTCTCATTCATCTGGTGTATCCTGACATGTGTGCTCTCTTTCATTCAATGCATGCATATCATCATAAAGAAAAGAAGCTAACTCTCAATTTCATTTTGTAAACATATGACCATAGAGATTTATGACTATTTGAGCACTGTCATCCCTGGTCCTGGTTGAAATTGTGCATCAATACTATGGGTATGGGGTCTATTCACCTCCCTCTTCTAGTCACATGATGTCTGTATTATCAACTTCCGCTTACCTTGTAAAGATTGTGTATATTCAAAACTTCAATATCCTCTCCCTTGAAACCACAAAATAACCCATATTTAAGAAAGGTGTGCCTCGTCAAGAAGGTCACAATATGTCAAAATGTTGGTGAATTTACATTTTCGTAACAAAAGAGGGGAAGAATTGATTGAATCAAAACCGTCTTCACCGCAAGGGTTCACTGTTTTGTAAAGGATTGAAAGGATGTCACCATGTTGGTCAAGTTACTACAGGTATCATGTGATCAACGCTCTCTGTTGGTAGGAAGGTGAATAGACCCTATTCACAGTGACACATCATGTTAGATATGATTTTAAATCTGTGTGAGCAGATGAGATAGAAACGATGAAGACCCCACTAAATAGTTTGAGTGGCTTCATTTAACTTGTAGAATTTTCAGAAAAATCTACTAACCACATTCCGGGAAGTCCTTCAGCCTGACAGCAATGTATCATTTTTCAGGAGACCAAACTTTAACATTTCGATGACCAGGATCCATTGAAAATTGCATCCCTTGTGTGGTTCACTTTATGCTTTCTGCACCAAATGGATTTCTACTTTGTAAATATCTCACTGACACTAACTGACAGCAAGACTTACAAAAAATTGGTGATGACCTTAAAATGACAATTTCAGTAGCCTACTGAGTTTGTCCCAAATGTCACTGAACTTCAATTGAGTCTGAGCAATTCTTCAACATGACTATACCTAGTAAGCGAAACAAAAACCTAAATGATAAAGTCAACAATTGCAATAATTGTCCCCGGCAGAATGATAGAAGCGAAGATGTGACAATGATCAAATATGAAAAAACCCAGGAACTTTTACAATCATTAGCCTTTTAATGTAAGAAATTATTCTTGTCTACGACTTTTCCCTATAGATTTTATCTGAATAGATATTAGCAGTCCATAATGACTTTACAAAATTGCATTTAGATAGGCTACAAAGAATATGCAATAAATGACATTCCAAACTGAAGATTTCAAAATAAGAGGTTCAAATTAACGTACAAAATGTTTACATTGGCAAACTGTATTGCTTACATTTTAAATATTCATATTAAATTTAAATAGTAATTTGACACCCCAATGCACTGAGGATTAATTTAATCAAACATGGCAACAGATATTGGGAAGGCATCAATGTGACATGGGAAAACAGGTGGTTCGTGGGATGGCCACTAACATAACACTACCATCAAAGGTCACAGCATCAGAGGAGATATAGGTATACATTATTATTATATACATCTGTTCAAGAGACAAAACTGTGTGGACAAATGTCATTATATTCTGTTTCAAGCATTGTTCAATTAATGTATTTGATATCACCATAATGGGCCTACCAAACAGCAAACCTTGAACGAATCAGCTAACTCGATGTCGATGTGATACCAAATGATGCATCATCGACCGGCCAGCTCATTCAATATTAATATGAGACCAAATAACAAACCATCATCGGATCAACTAACTTGATGTTAATGTGAATGATGAATCCTCAGCCAGCAAGCTAATTCAATGATAGTAGCCTATACAAGACCTAGCCTCCCAAATGATGAGCCATCAATGGAAAAGCAAATTATTCAATAAAAGTATTATCAGCATGATACCAAATATCAACCCATCATCCGATCAGCTAATTTGATATGAATACGATACCAAATCTTGCACCATCAATGAACCAGCAAATTTCATATCAGCATGATATCAAACCATCAATATATGATATCAGCTAATTTGATATCAATATAATATCAAAAGTCATCAACAGACTAGCTATTATGATAGGCCTATCGATGTGACACCATATAACGAACCATCAACAGACTAGCTAATTTATATCGGTATGATAAACACCCAAGCATCAACAGACTAGTTCATTTGACACCAAAGAAAGAATCATCAGTGGTTTTTGCACAATGCAGGAAATCTCCATTTGGGACATAAGTATGATATCAGATCTTAATCTCCAGTTGATGTATTGAAAGACTATATCAAGGGAACCCAAAATAATGATAATATGACATATAATATTATTGTATAATGGCCGCTCTGTGGTTCAAATTATGAACCAGGAAGATGATCATGATTATCTCTGCAGCTCTTGCAGCGTTACTACACGCTGACCATGCGTGTGGTACCAGATTAATGTTTCAGTAGACTGTAAAGTTATTCCAAACGATGGATACTGATACAAATAGCCTCCTGTTTTCTAACGCCAAGTACAAGTTATAACGACAAGAAGACAAAACTAAGATACCGGTATCCATTATAAATATCTAGCCTGTGTTTATGTGGTTCTTTCTCTTGTGTAATGAATCTAGATTTCTGTACACCAGTGACTTTTGGCCATAGACGCAGTAGGATGCTACATTGTTCACCTTCTATCGTCCCAAGTCCCTCTTTAAAAGCTATGTCTAAAACGTAGGCTTTTTATGTAGCCTACTTTCCCAAATAATGTTCACTTTTCAAAGACTTTTTTTTATCCAAACTTACTTTTTAGCTTACATGTACGTGGTGAATGGTAGTTTTGAGGAAAAAAGAAAATGACTAGAGGGGCTAGTTTTACAGTACTCTTGAATGGCAACATAATCAACGTTTCTCTGACCACAGCTTCAAGGACACAACTTTATTCCCTTGATTGCATGAATTGGCTAATACGTACCTCAGCCAAGACTTTGAAATCTTGGGTCTGAATGGAGTACGTCATATTGAGTTTTTACAGTACCTACTTCACAAAATTGTCATCACGTAGCTTGTAAAGGGTAAAAGTTCATACACTTCAAAGATAAGTTTTCTTTGTGTCCCCATGTTAGATGACTCGTTGCTAGAAATATCATGGCACTACGTGCTGAGACGTATTGCTACAATGTTTACCTCCTTGCTCTCAGAACTTGTGGTCAGCACTTGAGTCTTATGTTTTGCAAACGATTATAATGATAATAATTATTTAATTTAAAAAGGCCTAGAGAACATCCCTATTTTGAAGCAAGGTTTATGTGATTTACATTAATTATTAGTGATACATAGTAGTATAAAGCACAAGGCTTAGCCTACATAAAAAGCTCACAAGAATCAACAACTGGCAAATTGGCAAAAGGCATCACTAAGAAATATTAACTTCTTTTAAGTTTGAACAAATGTCACTTTTAAAATGTGTAAATAAAATAACTCTAAAAAGACTTGGTTTGCTGTGATCTGTGAAATATATTTTAGCCATAAGAGAAATTTTCACCTACACATGTCACAAACATGCCTTTTGGGCCACTTTGGTAAAATTAGGCCCAAGTAATTTTCTTTTGAGACGCAAGATCTCTATCAAGTCTGATAAATTTTTAGAGCTCGATCACATGATTCTTCTAGATATTAGGCACCCTATACATATTTTCACAATGAGAGCTACTGACACTGTCACCTTTTATGAAGGTTCACATTTTGATACCTCCATAACATTCTGGAAAAAACATAAGAATAAATATCAGAGGTAATTTCAATCAGAGTTTACAAATATTGTCTGGTTCAGTTTCATGATGAACAGGATTCAACAATGCTAAATAGCACTAAAATTTTCTGAAAATGATAATGAAAAAGCAGTTTCATTTATCTTTTTTAATAACAAGAGGAAAGTTGAATACCCAACAGAATGTACTGACACTTACTAAAATAAAGTTCGATAAAGAAATATTTTTTTCATTCCCTGTAACCTTCAATATGAAGTGATCAAGGAGATAATATCACAGGAAGCATTCGTTTTCATCAAGAACTCCGCACAACTTGAATTCTGAATGTTCGAATTTCCATTGGCTCCAGTTTAATGGTGAATGGGGCAACCATATATGCTTTGTAGTCACTTGACCCTGTAAGGAAAAAAAAAGAATGAAAACGAAAATGACAACCTTATTGATCCCCATGGGGAAATTTGGTTTACAATCGTGTGCATACATAAGAAACATGTGCAAAGCAAAGCTTCTAGCAATATGTATACATGGAAGATAACATTGAAAAAATGATCACATCTTCTTTCATTCTCAACAATTGCTCCCATGCCATTGCTGGCTGCCACTGTGCAGCGCCCGTTTCAGCAGGGGTTATTGTGTCTTGCTCAAGTACACACCCAGTGGTAATCAATTTAAAAGCTGTTGTCATCCAACGTTGCTTGACACACAGCTCACTACCACTTCGACCCCCAAGCCCCCCCCCCCCCCTCCCCATGCCAATGTTATCAACGATAAGACTACAAAAATAAGAAAGGTTTTGATGTGTGGTACGTAAATAAGAAAATTTCCTTTCCTTTAACTAAACGAAATTGATACAAAGAGTCCT
This sequence comes from Phyllaplysia taylori, assembly GCA_032273245.1. Taxonomy (NCBI): domain Eukaryota; kingdom Metazoa; phylum Mollusca; class Gastropoda; order Aplysiida; family Aplysiidae; genus Phyllaplysia; species Phyllaplysia taylori. The sequence continues at coordinate 10,781 of JAUKPP010315850.1, forward strand.
TTCAGTATCTATACACTAAGAGTTGTGGATTAACTGCACATTCACACTAAACATTCATGCAAATGACGTTATGAGAATGACACCAGGAAAACTATACTGGTACCCCAAATGTAGTGTTCACACCATTGAGATAGTATAATATTATACTATCTCCATGGTTCACAATGGAAACCACAACCAAACAAACAAAGTGGAATATGTAGTTCCCTCGATTTGAATGCAGCAAGGGAAAAAATTTTGTTTGTGTACAAACTATTACCCCTGTGTTAAGGCAAGAACATACATGTCGTTATTCTGCTTCACAGATGACACCAACTGCCGTAAAAATAAAAATCGTTTGTCTGGCCAAAATGAGAGTTGTATGATGTCATTAGTACAGTGTGAATACTTGTTGGAGATAAAGAGATTCATATATAATATGCATTTATGCCGTATGCACGATGTTGTTCGTCTGAGCCTGAACTTACTATGATATAAATTTCTGACAAATCATGAAAGAGGAGAAAAGAAAAGAGAAGAAAGATGAAACCACAAACTAGACAATACATACCAGGAAACAGTTTTAGACCTATGACAAAGCATTATGCCATGTTTATTATTGAGAATACAAACAATAACACCTCACCTATTTTTGATGATGTGCGGCCATCTATTGTATCCCACTGAAGGCGAGAAATGTCGTGAGGGTGAAAGTTTCCGCCTAGTGTTGTCTCCTCAACAGAAACAATTTCAAAGGGTTGGAACATATTCTGGGAAGGGAGATGGAGAGAGAATGAGAGAGATGACATTCTTGGTACACTTTTACAATAGTGACTAAAGAAAATGCTGGTCATTATAAATTTTCTCTTCAAATTTCTTGTCCTCTATAAATCCTTCAGCTTGAAGCAAAACCCACATAGGAGTCAAATGTTGATGTAAGTATTACAAAGGTCAGCTCGTAGAACTTACAAATAGTTTTCACAATGAGACACAAAAGTGAAATTAAATTTTAGTTTCTACTGTTGATAGGACTTACCACGTCTTCTACTACAATGTAAATAGCTATTGCACTTCATCAATGTTTGCTTTGGTTTAGCTTGCTGGTTCTTACTAACATAATCTCACTAAACACTTTTTTCAGGAAACCAAGGAATTGAGAAAATTGCGTTTTAGTTTTCCTGTTCATGACAAAAAAAGTTAACGCATTCATCTTCACCTTTTCTATGATTATGTATTAATTATTTTAAAATTGCTTTTTGAAAATTTTGAACAACTTAACGTTTATAGTTTGATCTTGAGGTCAATAAAGTGCATATTAGAAAATATCTCAGTCTCCTTGATCTGGCAAAACATCTAAATCTAAGAAAAAGGTATTCAAAACAAGTAAATCTAAAAAAAAAATGTTCACAACGCTTAAATCTAAGAAAAACTTATTCAAAACGCCTTTTTCAAGCTGGAGGAAGCCTTCATTTTTTAGTGTCTTGTTCAAGACACATGGATGCAGACGGTACCAGAACATAGAAATTGATAGGAAAAATGGTACAATGTAACATCTTTCTTATGTTAGCAGAAAATAGTATTTTCAATGGAACATTAACTTGGTGTTTCATACATAACAAAGTCATGGACTTAAACATTTATTGTCGCTAACTGAAAGCTTACATCCAATATGACAGTTGTTGGCTGTGACAACACTAAATGTTCATCACGTTCAAAGATGTGCTCCAGGCGCAGCAAGAAAAAACTGGACTCGTTGAGCGCAATCCGGTCCAAGGTAAGGATATGCACATTGTCTGGAAGGGGGCTGCTCACAAACGATTGCTGAAAGGAGCAAAAGAAAAAAAACATGATGACTTTAAAGAAAAAGAAAGGCGACTATAGCAGTCCCTATAGGAAATATTAAATCTTTGCAAGTTGCAAAATATCTACTTGTTGAAAATGCTCTCAAAAGAGGGGTTCTTGGTCATTTTAGTCTTAAAGACTTTTACATGCCAAAGCTGTGAGGGAACAAACAAATGTTTCAATGCAAAAACTTCAAAATCTTTAACGTAAAAGTATTAATGGATTGCATTTATATAGCATACCCTTGCTTGAATGCAGGCTCTATGCATTTTAAAATCATTGTGAATTGTGAAGACAAGATAATGGGAATGAGGAAGTCATGATGTTGAACAAGTAGGCCTATAGTCTGTTCCAAAATGCCTGGACACCTCATGTCGTAATTATAAGAATTTTAAGCTGTTTTCATTATAAAATCCCAACACTTAAAACATGTTCACCGAAAAAGTTTTAAAGGATGTTTGAGAGCTATTTTACAATCAAGTGATGTGAAAATTAAGAGAAAATATTCAAACTATCCATTCGCAAACCTTCACACACTGTGTATACAATCCTTTAGTCTAAGTGACCCCCATCGGACTCATAGCACGTGAAGGAAAACCAAAATCTCGTGGAAGAGAGTCACACATGGCCTTAGACCAAAGATAGTTGATCAGCAATAACAAAACAAGCTATCTTTACTGTAAACAGTAAATATGATTATTTTGTTGCATTAATTAGAAAGTGTAATTCATTAATCAAATGTTAATAAGGCATCCAAGAATTTTCATGTTTGAAAAATGGGCCTGCATAAACACCAGTCAAAGTCTCATTACAATTGAACAAGTGGTTACAGAAAAATCTTGCTTCAAAAGTGTCCACGAATTTTGTGACAGACTATAGGTACATAAATTGCCACTGATAACTATAGATAATTTTTTGATGGGTGTGAAAAAGGAACTCACCTGCTTCAACATGAGCTCACTGGTTGAGCTCTCAGATTTGATTGGTGTGAACATGACAGTTGGAGCCATGTGTAACTGGAAGGCCAAATGTTTGACCAGGTCAGCTGATCGGTCTTTTGTATCAAAGCACAACCAGTGTTTGCCTGAAAAAAAATCAAGTGGATTCAGTTTCTCTTTTGTCTTCCTTTGAATGCGTTTAAAAGAAATAAAAATGAAAATATGTTCTTGAGTATATGTCACATGAACCATTCATGGTTAAAAAATTGTCTGACACTCAGAAAAATGTGGATAACTCAGTTCCCCTTGTTTTGATGAGAGGACAATTTCATGGAGTTGCAACACAAATATTTTTTCTAACAAAACCTTATTGTGAATTATTCTCCAATATTTTGAAACATAATTTATTTGAATGACAATTTTTAAAAACATTGCATTTCCCTTTTTAAGAGAGGCATATGATTAAATAATAACAATAGCTGACATTTCAATCATAGATAATATAATAAATAATGCAGTAAGGGTTCTGGTTGACCCTCCTCCCAGCACTGCTCCGCAAAAGTGAGGATGCGAGCACGAAACCTTTTACTCTTTTGCAACACGTTATGTTCACAGCCTCCAGCTCCCTTTGCTCCGCACTTTGGTGTGTCTCTGTGCAAATATTTAATGGTGCAGAGTGGTGAAGAGCGGAGCATGAGATGCAGACTAGAGCCCGAACATTTTAGAGTTAAATGAAAACTCACCAGTGAAAACAATTCCTTTATAATCCACACCATGGTCATCCAATGGCTCCCCAACACCAAGACCATCATCAAATCGAAGCTTCCTGTGCACCTATTGAAAGTTGAATCACAAAATGAACAAGACAATACTGTATTACAATTCTTGTTTTTAACTTTATTATGAGGTTTTGGCAATTTCTTTGCTTCGTCTCTATTACTTTGTTTTTGTTTTCTCAATTTATGCCCATTGTGACACAGCAAGATCGTGTAAGAAATGGGCGGTTTTGTTGCAATGACCTAAAAGGGGCTTGCGTATCAATATAATCTTATCAAGTAGGGCCTTGCCCAGATAAAGCTTAAATGTTCAGTGACTGATGAGCTTAGAAACGTTTACTTTTATCTGTTACTGTTTTAGAGTTATTTCAGCTTAGAATCGATCAATGTAAAACAAACACCCTGTATATGAAAAGAATTCATGTTAAATATCCAGAACTGGACATGCATACGGTACTTGATGATATATTATATTATAATAACTCCTTTGATCTTACTAGCATTGGCATTGACAAAGCTATGACGATTCTGGTCCTGCTAACTTATAATATTGCAGCACTATTGGTGATTTGATTGTTCGTTTTGTTTAGAGTCTATTGTACTTTTAAAACTGTTATAACATGTCATTTAAGCACCAGTAGTGAAAGTTGCAATTCTCAATCAGAATGCAGATTTTAGACATGTTTCATGGGACTTTCATCCTTGCCATACGAAGGAGAAGGTAAAGATCACCAGTCACCCAGGAGTAATGTGAGCACACCAGGGGAACCGCCACTGTGGTGTTATGGTTAGGCTCTTCGCCTGTCATGCGGAGACCCGAGTTTGATCCTGAGTGCAGACGATCTGGGTTTTTTCCGCTGGGATTTTTTCCTTTCAGTTCAGGTTGGCCCTGGCAGGCAGGGTCGAAGTAGCCCATCTCTTAAATGAACTTACAGTGTTGCAAGGGGTGTAAAACTAGTATATAAACCAAACAAAACACCAAGGGATAATCATGAAGTATTTTCAGAGAGAAGAATACAAGACATAGTGACATTGTCCATATTATGGTGACTTAGTCACCAAAATAAGGACCCCAATCCTTGCCAAAACAAGATCTAAGGCCTACTTATAGCAGAAAGTCACTTACCATGAGCTCAATGGCCCCAGAACTGATGCTGCTTCCTCCTTGAGGTCGGTCAGTTAAGATGGTTAATTGAGTTTTTTTCTTCTCATCCTGGAGAAAAGATTGCACACTTCATAAAAGTTGACATTACATCTGAACAAGACTTTTTATTGTCTTTGAAATGTCAGCATTATATCATTGACAAACAAGATAAAAGTCGTCTATGAAAAATATAACTAACATCATTGATAAAAGTAAATGAACTTACTTGTGAAGTTTAATTGGAAAATGGGTAGTACAAACGAGAGAGTCACATGATCAGCACACTTCAATTATGCGAAAAGTATCCCACAGACATGAACTATGAAATAGGATGGGAACTTCAACAGACATGAACTATGAAATAGGATGGGAACTTATCAAACCTGATCAATTGTATCTAACAGTCTAAATTGGGTGGGCCTTTCTACTACCCATTTTCTAATTGGACTTGTTAAGAGTTCCAATTAAACTTCACAGGTAAGTTAGTTGAATTTTATCACTCTATCTCTGCCCAATTCTCAAATTGGGTAGACAAACGAGACTTTAAAGCCTAGTTCATGTCCATGGAACCTGACAAGGTAAAGTCATCGACCTGCTATTGACTGGGCAGATCCAACATCTCCCGCAAGAAGCATTGCAGTCACTTTTTGTTGATTTTACATTGTCATTATCTGCTTTTAAAATCAAAAGAGTTCATTATTGGACAAAGGAGGACGGTCAATAAAATTAAGACCAATAAAATAAAAAAACTTCAAGAACTTAAATATCATTATTTTTTCCTAAACAGTCTTTGAGCAGGCGACCTGTATGTGATCAAGAATAAGAAAAAAACAGAACCCAATAACTTACCCTAATCAATATGCGGCTGGTGATCGGGTAGTAATTCCCAGACACGTAATCTTTGGGTTGATAGTCCCAGGTCTCCCGTGAGTCTCGTCTGAAAAAAATGCCAGGAATCTTTCATCAATCGCCGTACATCGTTGATGCAACAGAGGGGACATTAAGCTACTATTACTTAAACTATGACAGCTTTGTAACTAAAGACAAGGACTGTGGAGGAGGCAAGAAATTCCTTCAAACTTGAGACAGTAATGACAATTTCTGCCTTCAACAAGTAAAAATCTCCTAATGTTAAAGAGACTGGATCAGAAAAAGGCCTAATATAAGCCTATGATACATTTCCACTATCAAATTATATCCCCTCAGAAACTATAGGACAATGTGGCAATTTCTCTTTTATCACTCTTGATATCGTACACAAGGGGTGTTATCCAGTTAATATATCATTTGGGTAGTTAGGGTCTAAAGGCCTGTATTGAAAGATGGAGGTGCCGGTTGTTTGGCCACTCTAGTCTTAATTTTTGTTTTGTTTTTCTAATCTCCTGCTAATGAAAACAAAATGTTTTAAAACATGGCAATGAAGAGAATTGTTCATAATGTTAATGAAAAGGATTTCTAAAGGTCATATAATTATGAAACAAAGGGAGTAAACTCACTGTCTCTCCAGCATCTCCCTGCCATTGGAGTCTGTGTAGAAAAGATCGGCGCTTGCCATACCAGAGGAGAATCGAGAGACCACCTCTTTTCCTTTCCCATCCCTGAAAAAGGTGAAACAACATACACAAATGTAATATTATACAACTTAGCCTACAGTAAACCGGCATCTCTTGTGTAATGGTTGGCTCTTTGCGAGGACATGAGTTTGAGGTCTATATGAAACAGTTTGTTTCACCATCTCTGTCTTTCTGCTGAGGCAATGTCCCTCTCAGGCCACAGTTGGTCCGGCCAGGCAGGGCAAAAGAAGCTCATCTCTGATTAAATTATAATTTAAATGGCCTCAAAATGTTGGAACAGGGGTTACCTCATCCCCTAAAAAGAAACTGGAAAAAAAAATCACAAAACAAAAAATGGCAACAACCTACTAAATGATAAAACTCTTAAAGAAATGCCAACTGAAAACACAGACAGAAATTCAATCAATATGTCCCACAAGAAAATATTTCAATTTTTCATTGACTTACGAATCATCAATGGGTCCAACTGTCCACTGGAACTCTGCAAAGTTTTCCCCTTTATACAGTCTGACAACTTGACTTGCCCAAGAAGAAAAGAATTGGTGGACTTCCTGAACAAGCTCACCCTGAGGAAGGAAAGGAAAATATTGTGACAATATAAGAAAAAGGTTTAGTCTTTTTTTAATGCAAACAAACAAGCAACTTCAGATAAACATCAAGAAAAGCACCCAAAAATAACTACCATTTTTCATTGATGTTTTTTTCTGAAAACAAGCGCCATAAGTTCTCTTACATTGTAAATACCTCAATTTCGATAAAAATTTGATCAATATTGTTTTCCATTAAGGGCAAGAGAAAAGTCACTTGTCCCAAAACTGACAATCACCTGAAGTCATCAAGTCATGGCAAGTTGACCGCCTAAGTAAGAACAGGTGCAAGACATCTTGGCTATAAACGTAGAATGAAATAAGACACTTAATCATCTTAAAGCCACTCTGCTCAGAAATTGTATTTAGTGATCAAAGAACATTAAGATCATATACTTTAAGACAAGCACGATAGTGCATTTGAGGACATACCTTGATGACCTTAAGACTGACTGGGTCATCTTTCCCGACCCTCTTGGTGGTCGATGAACTGGGGACGAAGACGTAAGCACCTGATGACCTCATGCCACCCTGCATGCCCTCGTAGTAGAGGAAGTCTTGACTGATCTTTTCTGTGGCCTGCGACACTTTGTTGTGCACTGAGGTAAGCATGCCAGTCCCACGGCTGAAGGTCAGCTTCAGGAACTGAATAGGAAACAAGAAAAAATCAACGGTAAAAATTCTTGGCAAAAAATTACAAGCCTTTCTAAGCATATCTATAAACTCACATAAAAATGTATGCTGAGACGAAACAAGGTTGGGTGAATAGGGAAAAGAAACTTTGGAGACAATAAGGCTAGTACTAGAGGGAGAGAAAAGTTATGAGAGAAAAGGGATGGAAAGAGAGATGATTTTTGGTTTGGTTACCAGTTCTATGTCCCTTGCAACATTGTAAGGTCATATAAGGGAAATTTTACCTCGATCCTACCTGTCAGGGCCCACCCGGGCTGAGAGGGACAAAAACCCAG
>JAUKPP010315961.1:0-15301 GCA_032273245.1 Phyllaplysia taylori
AGAGAGAGAGAGAGAGAGAGAGAGAGAGAGAGAGAGAGAGAGAGAGAGAGAGAGAGAGAGAGAGAGAGAAGGGGAGAAGTATAGAAATAGATTTTTTTTTTAAAAGAGAGGTTGTAACGGATTACAGATTAATCTAAAAAGTGGGGACCAAATGAAGAAAGTTGATAAGAGCATGAGGAAAAACATGTTGATTTATATTTTTATTAGTGCCGTGGTCTTGTATGAGTTTGGTTCTATGGTACGCCCATTGTAACACTGAGGTCATGGAAAAGGTGGGCTACTTCGACACTGCATGTCAGGGCCAACCCGGGGTGAGAGGGATATGACATCCCAGCAGAAACACAGAGATGTTTGCCCAATGCGGGGATCAAACTTATTGTCTGCGTGATAGGCCAAAAGCCTAACCTGTTATGTGAACTTTTTTTATTCCCCTGTACCACTGTGTTGAAGACCCAGAGTTCAAATCCTGGCTTCACCTCAATTCTTTGTCGGAGTTTTCATGGGTCTGACTCCTGTCCTATCAGAAATAAAACATAAAAACAGAAGTCCCATCTCTTACAAAACAATATACAGTGGAACCTGCATATCTTGGGGTGTCTTAACTCAACATTCGGCACAAGTAGACAAAATTCAGAATTCCCAACTTTTTCCTTTTCACTACAAGTCATCCTTTCGACTTTCTATTTACTTGTGTGATTTCAATTGTCCCAAAAATGTCGACTTATGCAAGGGGTTACACCAAAAAAACAACCAACCAACAACCAGACATGTGACAAACTTCACACTATTCAGTATCTACTTGTACAAAAACAACCGACTTTTTCCAGATAAAAGAAGCTTTTATTGCAGAGATAGGATGCATTGACTACACCACAAGATAGTACAAAAGGCTTTTCCCGGTGACCTTTTCTTAAAAAATTACACAAACATAGTTTTGATATCTAGACCATTTCCAAATGCGAAACAGACCTACATGTATTTAGTAAGCAGAGAATGAGTTCTGCTCTTTGCTCACTTTTGGACACTTTATAGGCACCGGATAACATTTCAATGAGTTACGAAATCGGAAAAATCTCATGGAAAAGTGGATTTAGGGCATAGCACTAAACAATGTGACAATTAATCTTCATTACTCTTACAGCTTAAATTTACGTACTGAAATTTCTGAAAGGTGATTTCATCAATTCCGTTATTGTGTGACCTGCAGTAAAAATATTAAATTCTTTTAAAAAGCCACAGCAGAAAAAGAACAAGGCAGACTCTGTAAAGAGCTACACTAGCAATGGCAACACACAATGTCATGGCTATAGGAAAGTAAAATTCCAAGTGCAAATACAAATCCACATAGCGTGCAATATCAGAGTAGTAATGTTTTTGCGGCTACCACAAGTCTTTCAGTCAAGCCAAACGATAAAATTATAGTCAATGTCTTTTCAGATCCAAAACCAATAAAACAAGAAGAAATTTTACAACTGCACATGAACAACAACAGATATTTCACAATGAAGAGAACCCGAAACACTTGATGTGAGTAGTCAGAGTTACAGAGTCAAGAAACGTTATGTGTGCCCTCTATAGGAGGTTGGTATCAAAGTATGAAAAATAGAGGCAGTATATGAAAACAGATTGCACAAAGAGCTTTAAGAGACATAGGACCGGATCAGAAAGTTATGCACATAGGGAATTAACCAATTGTTAAAATGTGTTCACCTAAAAAAGTAACAAATTTCATCAGTGTATATGAAATGATAGCAACATCACAATATTGATAAAAATTAACATCTCTCAAAACAAGATTGCTAACAAAACTGGTGGCTTTTATAAAAGGAATCGACCAACTGAAAGGTACATTTCAAAACTGGGAAATAAAGTTCAAGGATTGGGAAGAAATTTTTAGCCAAGCCATGATAAGATACCAAGACACGACTCTGTAAATACCTCAAAGAGTAGAAAAAGCAAGTTTGAGGGAGAAGGGTAGGAAATAGGATACTTGCGATGTAGAAGTTTCTCTTCAATTTGTTTGTAAATATCTAAAGGACTTTCACATTGAAAATTGCGGCACATGAAAGTAGGAAGCAAAAGCTGACAAATCACAGTGTGTCATGGGATCAGTTCAGTAGAAAAACAAAAAAACTCATCTTCAAAATGAATGGATGTAAAAATCAATTCAGGATTTGATGGAACAATTTACCCTTGTAATAATCATTGCGTAGACATAAAATGTGCCAAAATGCACACTATTGGGGGATTGAAGGAAATCTGATGAACAAGAAAAATGCCCTAAGTAAATTATGCTGATACACAACTTGAAATTGGAAAGCACTGAATGCCTTTGGGAGATATAAGAAAACAGTAAAAGCGTATACTTGATCCCATGTTCCTGTCTCTGAGTGCAACTAGCAACAATATCTTGTAAAGCAACTACAAGCGAAGCGTTCAACAAAGTAACAGAGAAAAGAAAATTTGTAGATGTTGCCTCCTGTATTCATCAATCCAGACAAAAGATAAATCTCAAAGACTGCCTCTGTTTGGAGACCACATTTTCAAACCGCAATTTCACAATGAGCTCAAGATGAATTTGGTATGGGACAGGAAATAATTTTCTCAACCCTGTTTGTTTCCAGAAATAACAGAGAAGAAATGTAACAGTAAAACAAAAATAAACATGACTGCTAAAACATGTCTATTCATAATAAAAAATTGGAATAAATGGTCTACATCTATACTTATACGATTAAATGAAAGAACTACAATTGATTAAGAACAGGTTACTGCAGAGAGTAAATCTAGATGACATATTCAAGCAGAGTTGAATAGCTTGTCTTGTCCCCTCCAAAGTTTGCGTTCAGGGTGATCTTGACTCCGTTGCCGTACAGCCCGTTGACATCGACAACGCCAGCCCACTCATAACCCTGAAACAACAAAACAACATTTTATTATCATAAGAGCCTTTGACTTGCAACATAATTGTTTTCACATTTGTTTGGTTTTTATGATAGATTTTCATCAGCATGAATTAAGAAGAGCTGCTAAAACATTATACACACACACATATCGTCAATGTATTTCTCTTGATGTACAAGCCAAGGGGGAAAGAAGTGGACTATTGTGTTGAGAGAATTGCTCTGATGATATTGTACTCTCATCAACATTATGCACTGTATCAGTGTAAACTGGGCATATCAGACATTTTTTTACCAATCTCTACGAGTATCATCAATAATCAAACCTCACTTGGAATGCTGCAGAAGAAGAAACCTGATAAAGCTTCAGAATATGAGCATGCTTGATTTCTTTAGATTTCTATTAGCCAATAAACACTGTTAGGTCATTGCAGCGTTAAAATTGGATTGTTTGGTTATGTTTAATTGGTTGAAGTTTTCTAAGGCACTTTTATCAGCGAAAGGTCATTTCCGTACCAGGAAATGACTTAGACAATAGTTGTTGTACATAAAGAAAGATGCAGCAGCTTACCAAAGATCCCCCCCCCCCCCCCCCCCCCCCGACACACCACAAAAAACTTCAAGAAAATCCAGTGAGTCGTCAGTGTGATTCAAACCCCATACCGTCTTTGATTTGTTTCTTAAGGGTTTTATGGCACTATCAATACTGGAAGGTCACTAAAAAAAATTCTGAGGATGCTCATCCTCAAACCCTTGAATTGCCCCCCGTCTTTGAGTCAACAGGGTCTACCAACCTGCTGTCTTTCCAAATGCGTCCAGTTCTGGTCAGCAACGATAGCCACAGCCTCGGCGCGGGGAATGCTGACACGGAAGTTGACCTGGCCTGGGAGACGACCCAGCTGCACCTGCTGGGAGTGGGGTCCTCGGTTGGTTGGGATCACACCTGGCTCGTACATGAAGCAGCCCTCCTTCCACTGAGCGTACTGCTTGGGGAACGGGAACACAGCCTGCACACAGAGAAATATAAACACAAATCATTTCAAGGCATCTCTACAAGTTGAACACAGCCTATATACAGAAAAATACTTGAGAAACAAATTATTTAAAGGCAGTATCTCTAATACTTAAACACAGCCAACAGCCGCAGCAAAATCAATTATAACTAGGGATGTAAGTGCACATGCATCAAACAATGATCAGATCTTGAACCTACCTATATATATTTACACAAATTCAAAACCATAAAATGGAACAAAAGAATGAGAGATGAGCATTAATTGAGAGCTATGAATTTTTTAATTTTTCAATTAAGACAAACTTGCTCACACATCCCTCTAGTAGATCGACTATGGTACCAGGCACAAAACAAAGTCATAGAATTTTCTTTTCCACAAAAAGCATGCACGAGAAATCTACAAATGGATCACCCCCCCCCCCCCCTCCCCTCCCCATTACTATGGCAGCTGAAATATAGCCACTTAATTCACCTACATATCTTGCTTTTTTTCACTACAATCATAGTATGTTATTCCTTCTCGAAAAATGTATCTTCACTCGTCACATTATAATAAAAAACCCAGACACCTTTACTACTTAATTATTTCTTAAAAAGCTGTCGTTTTATGATGGGACTATTAATATCAACCGCACATTAGAGGAGTCTTGCCGCAGACCTTTCTTCCCCTAGGAACCCAGAATCTGAACTTCAACTAACCAACTATTACAATATCAAGCATTAAAATACTTTACATATTAACCTAACCTAAAAATAAAAAGGCCCTTCAAACTACATACTTCATTCAACAACTTGTTTTAGACATGTGAGAGGCTCACCTGAGTGACAGCACGGCAGTTGAGGAGATAGTTGAACACTCCAGGCAGTTGCTGGCTGGGGTCGGACAGGGGCATGGCGTAGATCTGGAGCTTGAAGTAGCCAGTGGTCGGCAGGTTCACGATGAAGGTGATCTGCTTGTCCAGGGAGTTGGAGAAGACAAAATCTGGGAACTCCTCGTCTGAATCGACAGCGATCAGGTTTGCTGTGACACGCATGGGCTCGACCTGCTTCAAAGCAACGGTGACCGTGTTCACATCCAGGTGGACCACGGGGTCAACATGAGACACACAAGTGAGACCGAATTCGTCAAATCTTTGTTGTTTGCCCAGGTAGCCATGGGGGAGAGTTGGCAGACGTTCAACCTGTTGGCAAGTAGAAAGGACTTAGCATCACACAGCACAGCTTTATTAGAGATCATTATTCTCTATGGCAACATAAATCATTTCTAATGTTCATTAACACACTTGTGACCATTATGATCACGTTGTTGTGGCTAATTTTTATTATTCATTCTTCATAAAGTCTTTAAGACCTACAGAGCAATGGAAGCCATATACATGCATTCCAGGACTGCACTGCCTTTCAGTTGGCAGCAGTGTGAAATGCACTAGAGCTCTACACACTCCTAATAAGCAAACAGATGTCGTGAGGATTAACACTAATGAACCCAGCAAATATGCGAGGAAAGGGTAAAAATAACAATTTTGAAAACAAAACATGAGCTCAATGCAGCTTTCTCCTACATAAAACTTTCAAAATATGGAATCAGTAACTTCCATTCCATTGTGAAAATGAAAATGCTCCACATTCGCCTTTTAAAAAATCGAAGACAGGACTTGGTTTTTCTTATTCTCTGGCCATATGGGCTCCAACCCTCGGCCTAGAAAACTGTAAAACAGCAATGAGCTCACAAAAATATCTCTAAAACAAAAGTGCCCTACCTTGACATCCTCTTGACACAGGATAAGGTATTGGGCCACGTGGTACAGCGTGCTTCCCTCAACGTCTGGGTTGTTGGCGTAGATTTCCAGGCCGTACTCTCCTCTGCCAGGGCAGCTCACATTGAAGTAGGCTGTGTTGCCCACAACACGATGCAACACATAACCCTCCAACTCTTGGTCTGAGAAGTCGTTGGCTTTCAGTTTGGCCATGAACTGCATGTTGCAAGGAATCTTTACCTGTGTCGCAAAACATGAGATTGTGTAACGTCAAGTCAAAAACACATTATAAAGTCAAGCAATTTCGAGAAGATCATTTATAGAGGCGTCAGCTTTCTGCTGTTTTAACCTATAATCAAATCAAGCTACGCTTTCCCTTAATCACTGGGCTTGAATTATTTACTCAGATTCAAAATTCCATTGTGACACAAAGTAGTAAACACCTAGAACACATGTGCCATAGTTCTTAACATCAACCCTTACACATGACCACAGAGAAAAAAAATGTGTATGCAACACGTTTCAGATGATCAAATTATAAGGCCATGACATTTGCAGGTAAGCAAGCTCATTGCTCAAATTTTACTTGTTTCCTTATCATGGCATGGGAAGAAATTTGTGGATATTTAAAAAACATACATTTGAAAGATGTGGGCACAAACTTCTACAAAAGAGGCATACGTCAAAACTAGATTTTAATCGAGAACTTGCTTGAGACAATTCAGTGTCTCACCATGCACTAATCTCAACCAAAGTTTACAAACTGTATGAAATTCATGATAATACAAAACAAATTTCAAATCTAATTATATTAGTGTCAAACTGAGAAGACCCAATGTACCTGCAGCTCCACTTTGCCTTCCCGTGTGTTGAGTGTGGCAGTCTGTTGGTATGTGCTGAGGTTGTAGCGGTAGAAAGCAGATCCAGCGCCCCAGTTGAGATAAGAACACGGAGGATAAGGCTGAGGAGCAGGTTTTGGAACCACCTCTTGCTCAATCTTGTACTCACACACTTGTGCGTACACATTGTCTTTGTTCTCAGGGGTATCCTCTTTGGCGTAGATGTAGAGAATGTAGGAACCTTCTACAGGGAGGCGGAGAGAGAAAGAGGCGATTCTGCCCGAGCTTTCCTGAAGGCCGTATCGGTTCAGCTTGACACCACCGTATTCCTCATTACCATCCTCAAACTGAATGGTGAAGTTGAACGCGACAGCAATCTTGTCGGATGGGTAGCGGAGACGGATGTGCAGTTCTCCACGACTGTGGATGACTCCGGTTCTGTGAGTGACAAATTCCAAGCCATACTTGAAGAACTGTGGTTTCATGTGTGGCATGGCCTCAAACTCTTGCAGGGTGACCGACCTCTCCAGCAGCTGCCACTGGGGCTCGTCGGGGAAGTGAGTGTAGATCAGCTGATGGGGATCCGGCAAAAAGAAGTACCTGTGATAGAAACACATCAATATCAAAGCATCAGTGGTGGTTCTGCCTGTTATATGTTTACTGTTGAGTTTAATATATTACATCTCATTATTAGATGTTTTGGCTTTACGGCCTAGTAACAATGTGAGGTCATTAAAAAGCCCAGCTACTTTAATTTTGTTTGTTAGGGCCCAACCAGGACCAGAGCGACACTACACCCCAGCAAAGAGACAGAGATACCAGATTAAAGAAGTGTCCCATCTGGGCTTCCAACTCTTGCCATCTATGTGATGGGCAAAGAGCCTAGCTATGAACATCAATTATTATGTCTCTCTCCATTATAAAGCAAAAAGACAAGTTACAAATATTCAAAACTGCATAACAAACAGAAAGAGTAAATGACTACTGTAAACATACGGGATTCTTTTTCCTTAGTTCTATGAATGTAAAATAATTATTTCACATACAAAAACAAAGCAAGAGATAAAAATCTTCAATACTAAAAAAAGGTACCCTATACACATGACAATTTACAGCCAATCATCTCCTGTGTCATGAAAGTTGCTCAGAAATCAACACAAGTTTTTTTTTAAATACCCTGAGTGATGGCATTTGAGAAGGAAGTTCTATCTCAGCAGATAGATCATACCAAAATAGGAACAAAAAATTTCATCATCTTTTGTCTTTGTGCCTTGAATTCGGTAAAAAACAAGACCCATCTCTTGTAGTTTACACTAATCTACACACACGAAAAACCAAGAAGAGAACCAAGCTAATGCTTCTGTCAACTTACTCATCCAACTGGTAGTGGAAGTCCTCAGTGGAAGCCTGTTTTCCGATGATACGCCTGGCTGCCCAGTGAGCATCAATGAGACACCATGTGCCGTAGATGTACACGGCGTTCCACGAGTGCTGGTTGGTTCCGGGGGCAAATTTCTGACCTGGGCGGTAGTCTGCTCCTTTGGCAAATCCACTGATGATCTTAGAGTGAAGGCCAGCGTAACTGGAAACATTGGGACGGTAAAAAAAACATTATTAGAACACACGCAAATTCACTAAATGCATTTTTTAAAAGACAAGACTGTGACAAACAGAACAGGCACAAAAAAAAAATTAAATTAATTTCATGTGAGAACATGCAAGATACGGGATTAAAAAGTTTTAAAGTCTGCAAGTGTGACACAATGCAAAAATCTAAATAAAAAAACCACCGTCCTTTCTCCCATTCAAATCCTGTGCCCCTGAGTAGGACCTAACCTTTATTTTTTATTTTATACAGTAATCATTATGCTAAAAATGGTTGTAATATAAAATTAGAGGTACATCACACATGTCTTGAACTTGATGAAATATATGTCTGAGGTCACTCACTTGCACATGGTATCAAACACCATAGCATAGGTGGTAGAACCAGTCTTCAGGCCCATCAGCACCTCCTCGGGACTGCCTTTCTCAACTTTGTCGAAGTTCATTTCTTTCAAGTTCTTTGTTGCCAACCAACGGAAGATCACTCTGAAAGTATTTTACAAATACATGTGTTTTTCAAGAAACATAGAATCATTCAGTAAAATATACCTTTTTTTTTCCATACAGACAAGGCACGACCAACAACCCAGAAAATATTCATTCCCCTAAAAATAATAGAAATCAACAGCCAACTCTAACTCATTTCATTTTGGTGCAAATGAGACACATGGAAATAAGTTCTATTATGGTATATAAACAGATAAATATCATACATAGAAGATAAAATATAATCCTTTATAATTCATGCAACTGAAAATGTATATCCATTGCAAATCAATAAAGTAGACAATAAATATGTACAATGGAGTCCGCTTAAAGTGAACTCTTTGGGACCAGAAGAAAGCGTTCACCTTATCCGAAGTTCAGTTTAAAAATTTTGGTCAAAATCAAGGAAGAAATAGTAGCTGCGGGCAGTGGTTGGTCTAGGGTGGAGGCGGGGTTGTAGGATAAAACAGCCGGCGAGCCACGACAAGAGCTCTTTCTTTCAGACTGCCGTCGCTAATGTCAAACTGGGATTGTCTGCCGATGCGCGAGGCAAAGAATTTTATTTTCACAGCATGGTGACAGTGACACGGTCTGTTTTTCACTTTCACTCATTTTGGGCGTTCACTTTATCCGATTTCCCCATGAAACCGGTTAATTTTATCCACTATTTTTTTAGTTAAAGAAATAGCGTTTCCATCGGGACCACAGAATACCGTTCACTTTAACCGATTGTACAAATAAATTTTGTTCACTTTAGGCAGACTCCACTGTATACTCTACAAATCCACTGTATACACTGCAAATCCACTGTATACACTGCAAATCCACTTTTACACCTTACATTCACACAGCCTTTATAGTCATCAGAGGCCTGCATTCATGATGTGATCTATTATCTGAATATACAAGTAACTCTCCAATGGCGCACTCACCTCACTTTCTCCAACTCATTGGTGATGTTCTTTGAGTAGATCAAATCCCACACCAAATCTCTGAAGTTGTTGTGCTCAGATTTAGACACCTGTAAAATCAAATCGAGTTGGTTATCAATGGCTACCTGCATACAAGCACTTTTTTGTAATAAGGCATGCGAAAGCCCAAATTCATTTCCCACCAGAAAACTTCTCTGCATCATTTTATCAATAAAGAACAAAGATAAAAAAAACTGTAGACAATACATTATGATGATTGTAAATGGCCTGGAATTGTTCTTGGCAATGTAAACGAGACATTGTGTCCATATTTTTATTTGGCACGCTTGAATTAATTTCAAATGAGGCAGTGAATTTGTATGAAACACTGCTCCTATAATCCATGAAATCCATAAAAGTTTTTGTGGCAAAATTTACACGCACAAAATGGGTTCAGCACTTTCTACAAAGAACAAATTATGTCATACATATTAATGAGTCCTGAAAAATCATGTAAAATTCACTTTGAGCAAACATCGTAATTGCTTCACTACAGAAGAACTCTCAGAAGACTACCAAAGCCAAAACAAGAGGCTAAACAGCCAAATAAAGCTGATGCGTCTTTATAAAAAAAAAAGTTACTCCAAACTAACTTGGCACAATGACCGTACAGTGTTGCAAGGGACGTTAAGCAAAAATCGAACCAAACCTAACTTGGCACTCTTGAAATTGAATTTTTAACTCTGAAGTTTTCAATCCTTTCATGAAAAAAAATCAAAGTTGATGCAAACACACCTGAATAGCGTGGTCATCCACAGACTGCAAAACGTTCCTGTCGATAGCCTCCAGAGATGGCTTCTGTTGCTGGCCGGCTGGGCCAGGCGTGGGTGCAGATCCTTGCTCTGTTTTCACTGGCTGCAGCTGGAAGCTGGCTGGGGCGGCCGCACCTTCCTGACCCACTGATCTCTTCTCCACCTGAATAAAGTGCAAAAATTGAATTTAAAAAATCAAATTGTTTAAACTTACACCATGGTCAATTTCTCATTGTTTATACCATCTTGGGAAAAAATTATTGACATGTTAATTAAGAATAGAAAAACAAATCAAGAGGATTACCATATCATACAACAAACATCTTACAAGTTCTGTGCGCTATGCCCAATAAAAAAAAACGTATAAAATAAATCAGGCAACTTTCAAAATGAATAAAGCACGCTATGAAAAATGATACATACATGAACAATCTTAATCCAGATGTAAGTAAAAGATAACTTCACCATCACAGTCTAAATCTTAGAATAGACCTCACAGGAAACAACAGGAAATACAATTTTGTAGCACACTGAAACCAACCTCCAATGGCTTTGTGCTTGCGGGAATGTGAGTAATTTCTGCCTGTTGTGCCTTCTGACCCTCTGTCTCTCCGACACCAGGGGCATAAGAGGTAAAGCCTTGACCTTGTGGGTAGGCAAGGTTGCTCTGTACAGCTTGCTGGCGGCTGTCGGGCACAGTGCCGTACAAGTACTGTTGCTGCAAGAGCTCTGGTGGTGGAGGTGGGAAATCTTCATCGTCATAGTTCACTCCACCAGCGTTGTTCACCTGTAAATACACAGGAGGGAAAAATTATTTTTAGAGCTTTTCTTCTAAAAAATATAAAACATTTGTATTTGTCCAATTGTATTCATTCAATTGAATAATATCCTTGTCGAATCAAATTTGGTGGTATATCTGTACCAACTGACAAATAAATAAAGGATATGCAACTTCACATATAATTTGCTACCACTTTACATTTGATTTCAGGTCTACAAAGAATCTACTGTATGAATGAAAAATAAAATAAAGGATAAACAACTTCGCATACAATTTGCTACAACCAAAGACTTTGAATTTCTTGTATGTGAAGAGTCTATAAACTTTGCACAATCCCTACACAATGTACCAGTATAGAAAAAAAGTTTACCCCAGCAGATCCTGCATTGTATTTGCCAGCCTGCTTGGTGGGCTGTTGTCCTGAGGCTAAGCCACGCCTCTCCGGAGACTCCTGATAGAAAGCCGCTTCCTGCTCGCTGGGAGGGGCGTAGTGCACGTAGTACTGGCAGATGTGGGTGTACGTGTCTCCGTCCTTGGCAGGGTCGTTGCCGTAGACTTCAATGCCGTACTCGCCGCGGGATGGCAGCTGGGCTGTAACCTGGGCAATAGATATTTAGTGTTAAGCAGTGTATTTTGTTAATTTTTATCACAGGCCAAAAACAATACTTGTTAAACAGTTTTTGTAGTGTCTGTGTCTTTTAATCAATATTTGACTACTTTCCAGAAATTCTTTCATTACTTTTGCTAAATCGTTGTGTTTTGAAAATTTCCGCATTTCGTTCCCATTTTACAAAAACATTTTGTAGGCACTTATTAAATAATAACATTTCCTTCAAGCTTTTCGTAAAGAGGATTGCTGAATACGTTGAAATTATCCAAAAATAACTTGGGTGATCGTGGAATGATGCTGACAAAATGCGTTTCCTCAAAAACCACATACGAGCTCACCTTGACCACATCGCCTTCATCTTGCTCATTGATGTACTTCTCCAGCTCTTCATCCTTCATGCCGTTCTTACGCAGCTTGCACAGCACAAAGGCGGGCTTTGTCTTGGCAAACTCCAGCTCCACGCGTCCGTCATCAGTGGTGACGATGCCATCAGCGGGGGTGGCCACGATACCTAGTTGGTCAACGGCAACTCCTGGACCCCAGCTGCTGTCAGAGCAAGAGGGCAGGGGAGCCGCATCAGAGGATGGAGTGTCCACAACCAGCTGGGGAAAGAACAGTGATGAAAGATGAGAATGTTGAAGGCGTTTCTCTTTTCATTTATTTGATTACGGTTTTAGACGGATAGAGACGGATTCCTTTTTTAAATGCAGCAACATTGTCCAAAAACACATGCTCATTCAGTCATGAATTTGTAAACCAGTATTGGGGATATTCAATGGTCTCTATAGATTTTAATCATTTTTCATATGCCTATATTCAAGGGTGAAATGGAAAAGATAGTTCAAACTTTCTTCAAAGTACAATTAGCATTTATGGAGTCACAGACAAAAACTGTTCGATAAGGAAATGATTTTAATGTTTCAGGGATGAGTCAATGCAAACAGGCAATGGAAGATACAAGTGTATGGTTGAGATTACTTTAAGCTTGCAACTTTGCAGAGGATGGGAGTATGATACCCAAACTGAATGAACATCTCCATCTTGTATCCCTCTCAGCCCAGGTTGGCCCTGACAGGCAGGGTCTATAACGACCTTGTAATACTACAGGGCCATAAAAATTAAACATAACCAAAGCTATAACTTTTCATCATTTCATACTTTGTAGTTACACAGCCAGAAGGACATAGAACCCTACAGATCACACCCAGCCAGCCGTGTCACAACTGGGCTTCTCTGGCCAGCCGCGTATGTAAGCAGAGTGACTGGAAGGGTGAATCTGGGCCAGCACAGATATGTGCCGAGTGACTACAAAGTGTTAAAAGCCTGGAATATCATTAAAAAATACCCGTTCTTCCCCTGAAGTGAGCACCATTACCTTGTACTCAGCAGAAGCAGTGAAGATGTTCTTGACTCCCAGCTCTCCAGTCAGGAGCTGTCCAAAGATGGTGAAGTAGTACTGGCCAGCCCGGGGTGCCCTGAAGATAAAGGTTGTGGTCTGGTTCTGGCCCTGGTGCTGGAGGGCATAGTTCTTCAGCTTCTGGCCTTGGTATACCTCTTCACCAGTGTCAGCAAAGGTGATTTTGTATCTGGAAACAGATCAGATCAAACAATCAGTTTCATGGAGACAAAATCTTTGCTGATATCCCATTATGTTATGCTTGAATACAAAGTCTATAGACCCCATGATGATGAGGAGCTTTTTAATACTTTACATCTGTTTACAATTTCATTGGATCATAGCCCAAACTGTCAGAATAGGCAATCTCATACCTTCAAATAGATCTGCCAGTCGGTTTTCATGAATATATAATATATTTGCTCACACGTTATGTTTTAATACAGAGTCTATAGACTCCACTATGCTGAAAAAAATTTTACTTCTTCAAAGCTATTTAGAAAAATGTCTATGGCTCATGGACAAAACAACTAGTACACAGAACTTTTCACACATTTTCCCTTGTTTATAAAAAAAGAAGTTTAACCCATACATCCACTTAACTTCTATGGGTATAGTAAAACATACAGGATCAATAACAAATCAAGATACAAATTACAGTACAGCCCCACTGTAACTAATACCCTCAAGGGAGAGAAAAAAAATCACTCTATACATTGCAGCCTGATTGAATTGTGTTTTCATTTCAAAGTGGGTTGTGAAAATTAAATCACCCATCAACAACTCACGTGAAATTGGTTGGCTTGCAGAATCCAAGGGTAAGCGCCAGTCTTCCTTTCTTTGCATCAACAACACCATTGTGATGAGAAATGAAGAACATACCACATTTGAAGAAGTAGGATTTGACAAGAGGCAGATTCTCAAAGTCCTGCAGGGTGACAGGGGTGCTCAGCAACTGCCACTCGTTCTTGTGAGCCCAGTGGCTGTAGATCAGTTGCTCAGGATCAGTCAGGAAGTAGAAGTCATCATATTCATACACCTGTGGGGGCGAAGATTTTACATTCAGTCACTCTATTCCCTAAAATCAGGGAAGTTTTTTTTTTTAAAAACCAACTTCCATCAAAACAGTATCAAATTATTTCAAATAATATTTCATCATATCTAGAATCTCTCTCACATGTCAAACTTCCACAATTGTGCTGATAGAATCACAAATGCCAGAATTATACTGTCTATGGAGAGTGCCAATAAATACTCTTTAAATATAAACAGCATGCTTTTAAGAGATAGGCTGCATTGTCATAACCTTCCATAAGTTAACTTTTCACAACTTTCTCAAATAAATAGATGCAAAAGTACACCAACAACACCAAAGAGTTTAAGGACTATTAAGTGGACTGACATAGGAATAAACTAAAACTCAGTCAGTCTAACCAAATCATTGTAACTAACACAATCCTAAGCATTTTAACAAAGCAGGGATGAGTATTTTATACTATAATCATCTATCCCTTTCAAAAAGTAGTACATGTATTTCACAAATTCATGGAGCGAAGTGGTTCCATACCAAGTTCTCAGGCATGTTCTTCTCCGACACGAGGTATCGAGTTGCCCAGTGAGAGTCGACCAGGTACCAGTTGTTGTCCAGCAGGACAGCGTTCCAGCTGTGGTTGTACTCATTGCCCTTGAACTTGTCTCCAGGGCGGTAGTCCAAACCCTTGGCGTACCCGGTCAGTACGATAGAGTGGACTCCAGCAAACCTGAAATCCAAAACAGTTAGAGGGAGAAGGTTAAAGGAAATGATTGTAGAAGCCTTTCTGCCGTTTGGCGCTAAGAAGGGGAAAACTATTTAACCCAGAGAGGACTACACAGCTATGAATATTTTACACCTTTTCTACTTAAAAAGATGACTGCGCAAACAGTGCAAAGAATATGTCACTAGATTTTGTGAAAGAGAAATTTCAGGAAGGAAATAAGGAGAGCGCTGATTTTGGTTTTACACTGAAAGCAACACCAAGCACCGGTCCTATAAAAAGTGGGCTCCATCAATCCTGCCTGTTAATTCTAATCCAGGCTGAGAGGGACACTGAATCCCAGCAAAAAGATGGAGATACTTGCCTCCAGGGGGGGGGGGGGGGGGGGGGGGGGGGGGGGGGGGGGGGGGGGGGGGGGGGGGGGGGGGGGGG
>JAUKPP010316072.1:0-29102 GCA_032273245.1 Phyllaplysia taylori
CAGATTATTATAGCAAGTTGCATAGACATTAGTAAAAGAACTGATCTGTTTGTTCTTTTTAATGGTAACCCTTTTGTAAGGGATGTTGTTTTCTCATACAAAGTACAAAGAGTCATTCTTAGAGTTTTATTCAAATCCTGTATCTTTCACAGTAGAGTCCCAAAATGTCCAACCAAAGAAGATCCAGCAGGCCATCTTCGGCTGCAAGCAGAGCATCAATTTCCGCTCAGTCAGATGGGGAAACAAAATTGGAATGTCGAGCTGCATTTCTTGGTCGTTATGATGACATAAGGGATGAGATTGACTCAAAGGACGATCTAATGCTGCGTATGTGTGTTTTGTTTGCATTGCATTTACTACTAGTTGTATACTACTATCATTATTACCCATAACACTTTCTGATAAAAATATTTGTATTTCTGCTTTAACTTTTAAGACAGTTAGGACTTAGACAATTAGTTGTTTCTCTTTGAATTTGAGTGTAATTGTTTCCTGTTTCGGTTTGTTTTGTTTGATTTTTCAGATTGCAATTGTCAGTGTTCGGTTGTTTATTGTATGTTTCTTTTTGTCTGTTTGTTTCTTTTGGGGGATTTTTTTTTTCATTTTGTTTTATTTTAGGTTTGTTTGTTTTTCTTGTGGGTTTTTTTATTTGTTTTTGGTTGTTGTTGTTTTTGTTTGTTTGTTGTTTTGTTGGGTTGGGATTTTTTTACAAAAAAATTGCCTGATGTGGATTTTCGTGATAGCGAAGGGGTGATGCAGCATGCAAATGGCAACCCTCAGGGAAGCTTAAGCCTGATTGAGGGCTTGAATAAAAACCAAAACAAAAAGAGGTTAAAACAGCTGAGGCTGGCGCTTCTATAAATAACCCATTCCTTACTACTACGACAGTTAGGAAAGAAAAGTGAAGGGTTAAGCAGAAAAGGATAGACCTAAATACAATAAAGTAAATATCACTTTATTCATCCCATAGGGAAATTTGGGGTGCAATGGCATCAACATAAA
Source organism: Phyllaplysia taylori (assembly GCA_032273245.1). NCBI lineage: Eukaryota > Metazoa > Mollusca > Gastropoda > Aplysiida > Aplysiidae > Phyllaplysia > Phyllaplysia taylori. The sequence continues at coordinate 1,003 of JAUKPP010316072.1, forward strand.
TACATGCACTCTAACAATAATTACATGGAGCAAAAATACGTCATAATGTCGCAATTTCATTATTCATTACACTTTTGTGTGTGCCGTTGCTGGTCATAACTGTAGTTATGTGGAAGTTAGGGTTTGTTTTGGGTTGGGGGGTTTTCTAATTCAGAAAATATATTTATATATGTCCAAACATTCTGGTGTAAATGGTACACATATTTATTCTGTTTCTTATAGTTTTACAGCAAACAGGCAGGAATCCATCATCAAGAGTGATAGCTAAATACTGGACACGAAACACAGGTAATAATAATTAAAGGAAAAATTTACTAAAAATAATATAGCGTATTCACTCATGGTCTTTATTAGTATATGAATTTTTGCTATTCTTTTACTATTTAATTTGTTGTCAACTCTATGAAATGAGCACCTATCTTGAGCATACACATTTAAACGTTTATATATGATGTTCCATATTGTTAAGAATCCTATGGTCATTCATACAAAGTTGTTACAAAATTCACAAAAATCAAAATACATGCTTCCCCAATTGTATTACATCCCTTTTTCTCTGTTCACAGAAAGTTTAACCTTTGATGACTTCGTGGATATCTGTCGCCGTGAGCCAGTAACATCAGAAGATGATTTAATGAGGGCATTCCGTAAAATTGATATAAATGGAGATGGTTATATATCTTTGGATGAGCTGTTCAAAGTCATGACAACGGTAATTTATTTTTCACATACCCTGGTTGCTCTAGGCAGTTTTAGGGGGATTTTTTTTCCCTCAAAATGTATTTTTCATCGAGATTCAAGAAAGAAATGAACACATATCGATTTTGAGCATAAGAAACTTTCTATCTTTTGCTTCATTTTTTATATATACTGTTATATTGAATATCACCCTGAAGTCAGAAATTTCTACCTCTCAATTTACATCATTATCTGTTTTACTTATTGATGTTGACTTTAAGAATTATGAAACATTTTCGCCTGTGGAGGTGCGGGGCCCCCACCAGGGGAAGCAAAGAATGGCACCTTCTGCTCTGATGCACAGCATGATACCGTACAAGGCGGCAAAAATGCATCGCAACTGAAGCCACTCTTCTCAGTTTAAACAATAAGAGTACCCATCAAAAATGGAACATGGTTGCCTGTATGGCGTGGGGACTCTCCAGTGCACTTGTGGAAACACATGCCACTGCAGGATAAATAGGCCATGTACATAAAATTCAGTCATTGTGACTTACCCTTGAGTTCCAGCAGGGGATCGCAGAAGAAGAAGAAGAAGAAACATTTTTATTACACTTTGCAGTCACAGGGGCAGACGGACAAAGAACCCTATCAGTCAAGCACAGTCAGTCATGATGCAATCCGGCTTCTCGGGTCTGGTGCATATATGCACCGAGTGACCGGCTGGGTGAAGTTAGGTTGACACATTATGTGCTGAGTGACCACAACGTGTAAAACTTTTCATTTTATGCTTGACAGGGACAAAATAAATTGTGGAATATTATATTTAATTTTTTATTGTTATAAAGTATCAATCTTGCTTTTATCATCTCTTGACTCAGTGTTCCTCTTCCTTGTGCTCTCTTAGAAAGGTGAAAAGATGTCAAGGTCTGAGGTCAAGGCAATGATTGATGAGGTGGATGAAAACAAGGATGGAAAATTGGATTACCGAGAGGTAGGCCTACTATAAGTCTTTATTGATGCGTCAAATTTTTTGTTGTTGTATACCGTTTGTGAGGTGTAAGGAGGTTTTCAGGCAGAAATCAACTTGCTTTTACACAGTAAATTTAAATTTGCTGCTTGTAAAACCATTTTTAAACAACATGGTCTTTCGAGAATTAATGAGGGATTCTTGAAAGCTGAGATTTTATCATTTAAAGGCATCTACCTAAACATATCTTAGTATTGAGAAAATTGGATTTAAATTTGAGTTGAGAAAATATCAATGCAGTTAACAAGAAAAACAGTCTTATAATGACAGCGAACAGCAGATATATTGTGCAGATTTAGAATCTATATTAATCATTGGTCTGAATGCTCAGAATGCAAGCAGAGTATGTGTCTGTTGAAAGGCATTGCACATGATGCAGAAAACATAATTTATTTAAGAATGGTGACTATGATAATTGAAATCATGTCTGTGATTGCTTCTAGAATGGAAACAGATTTTTCTACATGGAGGTAATTCGTAGTATTATCTGTCTAATTGTGACTGTTTCCTTTCGCTTTAAAAAGAATTAGATTTTTTTTTCACAGGGATAGTCACCAAAATCACTGCAAAAATATTGTTTATAAAAATGTAACAAATCTGACTCATAATTTTTCAGTTTCTTTTTGCTGTCACATTCACTTCACTGGAAGGTCCTAAAGGACATCAATGTTCTCAGCATGCCCTGATGTCTGTTTATGAGAAAAGTCTTTCTTCTTAATATTGTGGTCTCTGACTATTATCATGGCAGACAATAGTAGTCCTACAGTTCGATTTATACTAATGGCATACCAGTAATGCAAAACCAATTTAATCCTATGAAAACATCATTGTTATTTTTCGCTCTGAGTTGAAAAGTCCGTCTGATAGCATGATCTTTCTTGTGCTGGCATGTAGAAAAACCAGCCATAAGATCTTTGGTTTGTCTGGAACTAATTGATGTGAAGCAAACACAATGTGCTGTTTACCACTTTCAATTATGGCCATGCCAGAAAGAAATGAAGCAAGGGCACAAATTGTGAGAGAGAATTGGGCAATGACGACAAGTCAGTGACCTGCTGCCTTACACGACAGGCAGACAGTGAAAGAGCGGTAGGTAGTAATCTAAGATATTTTTGTCTTACTACGTCGTTTAGTAAAGCTCTACACCTCAGTGGAACTTGACTGAAGTTCAGCTTAATTATGCAACCGATCACAAAGTGCAGATGTGAGGGGATTCATATAAAAAAAACTACTTTACTGTTTGGTGGACTACAGACCTTGGCACTGATGCAAACAATATGGACAATGGACAGTGATTGCCACGGAAATTCCATAAGCTCTATTATCTCCAGCCTAAATCCTATTGTTGTAGGCTAGGTCTGTCCATGTCATAATCTAAATACCTCTAATGTCTTTTATTCAGACATGATTTGTGTACATATTTGTGAGTGTGTAGGCCTGCTTATTTTAGCCACTTTATGAAAGTAATCCTGATAGCAGCCTGTCACATGTCCTTCTAGATGATCTCTTTAGCACTGCCAAGCAATTCATGAAATTAGACGAAATGTGAACTCCTAATTCTGGATTGCTCCTAAAAGAAATTCTGTTGACAGCACAATAGGCCTAATGGCACGCTTTTTTTTTTCTCACCTGAGCTGCATGCCCTTAATGAAGCAGATCATTTGTGTGTTTGAGACATCAAATACAGATTTGTAGGATTGTAAAGTTACTAGTTTAATAAAGTGCCACATTTTCAGACTATTGAATTTTTTCAAATTACAGTATATACTCATGTGTAAGACGGCTCGTGGATAAGACGGGGGTAGACTTTGATCACTGGAAGTGGTATTTTTTCGTTGTCACATGTATAAGATGGGGGTAGACTTCAGATAGATCAAGAATCAAGATTCTATTGGTGAATGTCTTCAAATCCAAGGCCAAAAGGAAAAATTCCATCAAGATTGTTTTTTCTTTTCTCCCTCCATTGAGATCATTAAAACTTCCTCATATTTTAAATGGTCGGACCACCATATCCGTGGGTAGTTTACCCCAAGCCCCAAGATGAATGTGATGACAAGTAGTTTCAGGTTGCCACCTTTGATTAGGGTTAAATCTCTTGTTTCGGCGATCAGATATTGATTCCTGAGACCTATCTCGTGTATAAGATGGGGGTAGACTTAAAAAGGCAAAATTTTGGGAAACCTCCTTGTCTTTAAGCCTACACGAGTATATACATTATCTACTTATTTTCACTCACAGACTCTTGTCGGAGTTGCAAAGAAAATGTACAGTTTGTGATTTGTAAGCTGAGTCATCAAATTCTATGGATAGTTTCTAAATGCTTTCATTGTAAAGGGTAGAATGTCCAGGGTCTTTGTTTCATTCAATGTGGAGCTTACACCTTTTCTTGTTAGTTGTTTGGGTTTCTGCTTTGAAAATAAACATCTTCATCATATCTCTTCATTTCAGTTTTCACACATGGTTGTTTCAACTGCAGAAGATTACAAAAAGATGTCCATCAAAGTCATGGAAAAGAAGGAAAAACGCAAAGTCAAAAAGAGAGATGGAGACACAACCCCTCGCAAAGGTTTGTAAAATAGAAGGCGTCATGTGACTGGAAGGCATCATGTGACTGCCTTATGATGTGCTCAATGTTTCTGTTCATGTTAATTCTTTTCATTCTTATATGGAAACACAGGTGCTTGGCTTCTACCATGTCAGCATTGCCTTATTTTGTTTATTCAAACTCATTGTTCTCATTGTATTGATTCATTGTGACGGTACAAAAAGCTCATTTTCCTACCATAAGTTTTTCTTCTTTTCCACTCCAAAAGTTGTACTCATTCTTGACTCTTCTTGAAATAACTTGAATACTTGTTGCTGCTTTTAGGTAAACAGACTTGCCAACTCTCATGGTTTTGTCATGAATCTCTCAAATTTTATGGCAATCTCCTGTACCCACGTAAAAGATTCAATTCTTCATGATTTTTTTTACTAGTTGTGCTGGTAAAATCAAGACTTGAATGCTTATTTTCTTCTTTTGTGATCATGACGATTATTGCAGTTAGATTAAAAAAAGGGCTATTTTTAGCATCATAGGTAAACAAGCAGAACTGCTCGACATCATTTTGTCCCGTGGCTTATGGAACTCACTTCTGATTATTTTTAATCTAGAACCAACAGTAGTGTGCAAAACAAGAGGATATAATTGTTTTTTTTTTCTGCTACAATTCATTTCTCATGAAAAAGAGTAAAACTTCACTTTAAAAATTTGGAAATCTCACGAAAATTTCTTTTTGAGAGTTGGCAACTCTGGGTAAATACAGTATGTTTTGCCTTTGCTCCTCACCATTTAAAAATGAAGATATCTATTCAAAGTCAAATTATTCAATTCACAAGTAGCCTGATATTGTGACCCATCTGTCTCCATTTCCAGTCAATAGTGCTATTGAAAAATTTACACCACATTGAATGTTGTAGGCCTTCCCAAAATTTCCCATTCCAAAAAGAAGACTTGGCATTGTTGAACATTTGTATCGAACACCAGTGCAGCGCATCAATCTATGCAACACAGTCACTTGGACTGAAGAACACTTTTTATTAACTTTTTTCTATTGTCTTACCATACTGTTTTTTAAAACTTTTTTGGTCACTCTACAACTGTCGAATTCAACAGTGGCAGCTGTGCTTAAGTACTCACACGCATGAGAATCCCATCTTGTTAAATACTTCAGTAGTCAACCTTTGAGGAAAAAAATCAGCTTTGTTGGAAAAATTATAATTTACCACAGTAGGCACAAACTTGTGTTTACAAACACTAAAGTGCTTAACCACCCAACCTCTCCAGTCAGAATAGGCATAGCTTTAATATTATTTGCCACACTGTCAAAGCTATTTCTGGAGGCCACATAAATCTTCCCACTGAGCCATTGGAGGTTTTCTCTTATAGTTGTGAACATCTGGCCAAAGAAGTTTAGGGCAATCTTGAAGATCACTACATGTTGTTGCAAATGATATTATATCTAGTATTATGCATGTCTCCTTTACAAAATATTCTCCAAACCTCCTACATAAACACACACACACACACACACACACACACACACACACACACACACACACACACACACTCACACACACACACATTCCATCTAACATGCTGGCAACTGGACCTTGCTCACAGCCACCTGCTCATTTGAACAATTGTTTCTTTAATAATGACTAACAGAGGCACTTCTGTTTGTGATTGTAAAAATCAATATTTTGAAAATGAGAAAACAAAGTCACTTAAGATAAGATAGCAGTTGAGAAATTGTGAAGCTATTTGGAAATAATAGACATTGCAGAGATGAGTTTTTATAATGTAATGGAATATTGGAGGATGCCTTGCAGTAAATGTAATAGACATAAAAAAAAATATAAAAAAATTTACATTAAAAACCTAACAGGACTGATTCTTTTGAATGATAAAATCTTTCCTTGTGGATTAAAATGTATTAAGTACTTAAAATATGCAAGTTACATACATGCAACTACTTTACTGTATTTCAATTTTTTTAAATGTCAATCCTCTATATAATTGCACCCTTACTAATTTTTTTTTTTCTCAATGCTCATTTGCTTCTTTCATCTTTCCTTTATTTGACCTACTTAACCTGTTGGTCCATCTGGCTGTATTCATCAGAAAAAGATGATGTTTCACTTGGTTCCCAAATGTCTATACGATCATTAACATCAGACAAGCGTAAGATCTCAGAGTGGATTGTTGTGCCTCTTGAAATTAACCCTTTGCTGCTCCCTCCAGCTAACCCTAATGTTCTCCTGCCTACCTATCCCTATAGTAGAGGACCACTGAGTGTGCGTCTTCATTATTTCACAGCCACTGAAAATATTGCACTTGTTTAAAGTGCTCATAGTTTATTACCTACATAAATTGACATTGGCAGTTTAGGATGTATTGAATGAATATGAAACAAGGACTGTGCAATATGATAATCTAGATGTGCCTTTTTTTAACTGACATTTATTGAACAAATTATTATTAATTCCTACCAGTTTTCCTTCTTATTTAATGGAATCAATTGATCCTACCTATCCCTATAGTAGAGGACCACTGAGTGTGCGTCTTCATTATTTCACAGCCACTGAAAATATTGCACTTGTTTAAAGTGCTCATAGTTTATTACCTACATAAATTGACATTGGCAGTTTAGGATGTATTGAATGAATATGAAACAAGGACTGTGCAATATGATAATCTAGATGTGCCTTTTTTTAACTGACATTTATTGAACAAATTATTATTAATTCCTACCAGTTTTCCTTCTTATTTAATGGAATCAATTGATCATCTACTTGTTCGTATTCTGTTTCTTTGCATGCAGAATTACATTAATTTTATATCTGCTTCTCTCTGCATACTGATTATTTCATTGCAAATCATAATTGCCACTTACACCTATGAGCTTGCTTTTCTTAGCTTCAGACCATTATCCATGCACACTCCAGCTATTTTGCTCAACATCCTAATTTTGTTTTGCAACATGAGTTTAAACCTGATGTATTGGGTTTTGTGGAATCATTATCTCAAATTATACACTCAACCATGTTGATGTTTTGTTCTATCATTGGGATTTGTTCAGGATAAAAGATACGATAACAACTTTTTCTCCTTGAGTAGAGTCTGAAACAGTCAAACTCAGATTGTACAGCCATCTATTTATTTGTACTGATATATTTTTCATTTATCTTGATTTTGCTCAGGATCAAAGACACGTAAACAATCTTCATCCTTGAGTAGAGTCTATGACAGTGAAGGTATCTTTGTGTGAGAGACTATCCCTATAGTCGTAATTACATGTGTTGCTTTGTGTTTTTTATAGACACCAGAGAGGAATTGATGTACACAGCACATATCTCTATTGTCTTCTCGCTCAAAACATTGGTTTCCAAACTGTTGTACCTTTTTTTACAAGTGTCTGAACATTTCCATAGCAAAATATTCCTTCTGGCATTCATTCATCATTTATTGTATGTGTATAATCAAGTGATTGTGGGAAAGTAACTGCATGAAAGTCTCCTTTTAAAAGAGCAAGCCATCTGCTTATTAGCTGAATTATCCTGCATGTTATTGCTTCACTATTTTATATGCATTGCTTTATCACATTAAAAGCTTTTCTTTTTATACTTCTTTCATTCAGAGGTAGGTTTTTTTTTCTTTACTTTTCTTTTTGACAACCTGAAAATATTACAGAATTCATGCTTTATGCGCTTATTACTCTATTTACTGCCTTGTACTGATTAACTCATGTATTGTTATATTTTCAGGGTCAATGCTTGAATCTAGAATTAAAGTAATATAATGTGTGGCTACTTTTTCTAAAAATCTGCTCCTATTCTATGCAAAATGAGATTTTGTTGGAACTGACTCAGTTTATACTTTCAAACTTTATATGATCCTGTCCTTCCACCATGGGTTCTTAGGTCGTCGACACAGCAGACCTAGCTCTGGTAGCAGACGACAGTATATTGACGATCCATATCAGGAAGGTAGTTCCTCACATCTGAAGCACTCTGTGTGAACTGGAAATGTGACTGTAGTGCATAGTGCACCGTACCTCGTCTTAAATTCGCCAAGTGTCCTCAACATTTTTTTATGAGTTCAGCACGACTGAAAAATTTTGTTGCTTGTCTGTCATACCCCATGTGAAATTAATTATCTAATCAATCATTACTAGATAACCAATTGATTTGTGCTATCATTGTGCCACGCTCCTTTAGGAAAATTAAAAGAAGATCAATGGAGATAATGTTGATATTTGTGTCCTGCATATACAATGTATACAAGTAGGCCTACTGGTAGTACATAAAAACTTAGATTTCTGAGATGAGAAGGATTTTTACTTTCTAGCATGAGCTAAATAAATAACACATATCTAAGAGAATTTAAAGGGACTATCAGTATCAGGTTAGTATTATTTAAAGATGATAAAAAAAAAGAAGCAAATCAAATGAGTGAGGTCTACATGAAAAAAAAAAATATGGACCTGCTTAAGGTTAGGACTTCTTTTTATTTGTTACTATCCACATGCAAAAAAACTATTTATACCGAGATGTAAATTACACCTACATGACTGCTACATTCAATAAACGGGTCCTACTTGAGTGCTAGAGCACTGAAAAGTACTCATTTTTGTCATACATTGTATTGCACTGCTATTGAATGTAACATTTATGCAGTTGTAACTCACACCCTAGTGCAAATAGTGTTATCCAAACGGAGTTTGATGTACAGGGTGGTTTTTTTTATATTGATCGATTCTAAACTTGAATAACTCGAAAACGGTAAGAGATGAAAGTGAACGCTTTTTGTGCATCATTCACTGTCCATTTAAGTTTTTTCTGGGATACTTAATAAGATTATGTTGATAAAGAAGGGATTTCAAAAGGGAGTTGGCGGAACAAAGCCCATTTTAGGCCATGGCGTCAAAACAGTGCACAGGCATACTAAAGAGAAGGACTGCTAGGAACCATTGCAAGGCAATTAAAAGATTATTAAAACTGTTTATCCAAATGGACTGATGTCTAACAAGCTCTGGCTTCATGCTTTACGAAAACAAAATTTGACTTTTATTCTTTGAAGTTACAAAGAGATGGATGTTTCTGGGAAGATCAAAATGAAGTCGTCTTTTTCGATTGATCAGGCACAAAACAAGTCGCATGTTTACTTCTTGCTATCTTCTTTGTTATAGCCATTCATAGTACCCATCTGTACCAAATTTTGATACCAACCTCTGATTGAGATTTGAATTGTGCTTTTTTTACTGTTGGAATTTTCTCAGAATTGAAGGCGTGCGATCTCCTTTGTAAACGCACAAGGCACGCATGGTAAATGGCAGATTAGCGTCATTTCTGCGCGCTAAAAATCGGGGCCTGACTGCGAAAACTGACGCTATCGCACAGTGTGTTTATGACATGGGCGTATTTTGGTACCAGAAAAAAATTAAATGGATGAGGATTATTAGTTTGAAAACAGAATGTTTCTATCTTTTACTGTCTTTGAGTTATTTCAGTTTAGAATCGATCAATATAAAACAAACACCCTGGAATCATATACTCCGCTAAAAATATAGTCGGTTTTGACCAGGAGTGCTGTGTATTCCTGCAACACAGTATTTCTTTTTGAAGGACTATGAGCTTTATCTCAATTGTCTTGCAGGCAACAGTTAGTTCACCAGGTGTACACAATATCTACCAAGATATATTGATTCTTGTTTCACAGCAGTATTGAAGATGGCAAAGCAATCCCTTGAATATTATGTGATGACCCTTTGAATTTAAGATATACCATAATATCCTTATGATGTTCATTTGTTGTCAGCAACTTGATATAATATGTATATTAAACAGTCACAATTTTATCTATAACTTCTATTCCCTTTGCACAAGAAGTGAGGTCTGGTTCTTAGCAAATCCCCAGAAACCCGTTGTCCCATATCAACCCACATAGAATTGGCCTCAAGTATTATGAAATTAAGCACAATTTACCTTACAAATTTCATATTTGCATCAGTGTTTCACTTTGTCCTGCAATTAATATTTCGTTGCCAACAAATGCATGTTTTGCAAACTGTGTGTGTATCAACTTTAATGTTGATGTTTCTTCATCTAAATTATAATCTAGATGTAATAGGGCACTAGTGGCTTAATTTTATTTTCAATATGTCAGAATTTAAGGCTCCGCAATTATTGTTTCGCTGTAGTCATAGTAGTCTTAAATAATCTCAAGCATATTTGAATGTGTCCCACAGTGATTTCCAAATAGGTTCCTTGCATGTTATTGTTATTGGTACCAAGTGATTGGCTCTAAAATATAATGCTATGGTTGCAAATTACGTGTATTTTTACTTGTAGTAAGGAAAATCTTTGTCTAAATATATGTATATATCTCCTATCCACAGGGCCTATTTCTTGGTTGTATCTTATGTTTTATTATTTTTGCTTGACATTTGTTATTTCAGCCCCAAATCCTCGACCAAGAACTTCCTTAGCAAATGCAGAGACCAATGGTATATTTATTATACACAGAGACCACAACTTTGAGTATAGTTCATGCTGAAATTCTCAGCTGCTAGATTATAGATAGGTTATTGTTGCCTTTTTCAAACTCTTATTGCTTGAAGCCAGCATCTGTAGTACATGTATTTTTTCACTCTTATCAAATGCTTCTGCAGTAGTTTGATACTCTAAACTAAGTGTCATTTTAAAACAACTATCACTCTTTGATTAAAAATGGATGGTCATGAAAATCTGCATGAAGTTGAACCAACATTTGTGAGGTCAAATGGGGAAAAAACTCAGTGGTAATCATGAGAGTCACAATTGATATTCATTTTGTGGTACATGTAACACGAAAATGAATTAGTCTCAAACATGAAATTAAACAATTACTTTACACACTCTGTGAGACATAGAACATTTCAGTTACAGTACACAAATTGCTTTACGTAGACGATGAGACATGGAACATTTCAGTCACAGTACACAAGGCTTTACACAGCTTGGCTTTGTCTCTAGTATTTTTTTTTTCGCCATTAATTTGCACTAACTCAATGAACTGATAGTGAGAAAGAGATGCCATTTGCATGTGTTCTGTGTCACAATCTATAAAAGAAAAGCATTTAAAGAATATGGTGTCAGGACAGCTGGGAAATATTACATAGCATGGAAGAGCCTCTTTGAATGTGAAAGAGATTTTGGCTAAATTATGACAGCACAGTCTTAATAGAAAGCTCTAAATTCCATTTAACCCTTCAGTAGATTTTAATCTCAAATTACTTCCAGGTCATTTCTTTTTATAGGCATTTGAAGCGTCATATCATTGTATTTTTTTCCAGTCACCTTCACTTTTATTTTTTAGAACTCTCCAGTTTAAACTCATTTTTCTGTCTACTTTCTAATCTCCTACACACACACACACATACACACACACACACACACATACACACACATGCACGCACACAAGCACACATTTGACCCATCCTCTTCTTTCCATGTGGAGCATAGGGCGTTCACTGCAGTTTTCCGAAGCTCTCAGTCTTGGGCTACTCATTTTACCTCATTACAAAACAGCTTTATGTTACTCAGCTCTCTGTTTAATGTCCTTTGCCAAGTTGTTACTGGGCAGTCTCGTTTTCTCTTGCCATGAAGATTCCAATCTACTGCTTGCTGCGTTATGTTGTTAGGACCTCTGTGCAATATGTGACCTATTAACTTCCATTTTTGTGTCTTGATTGTGTCCGCTAGTGGCATCTGACTTGTCCTGTGCTACAGATCTTCGTTGGTGATTTTATCAGTCCATCTGACATGTAGTATCTGCCTTAAGCACTTGCTGATGATGGCCTGCAGCCTTTTATCTATTCCTTTGGTCAGTCCTCAGTGGCCGCATCGAGACATGCCCACACGAGCTAAAAAAATTGTGTGCCAGCCGGGGGTGTCAAAGCTCTGAAAAGTAATAATGATTATAATAATAAGAGTAATGATAATAACGATAATAATAATTAAGGTTTAATAGCGCCCAATCCCCAAAATGCTCTAAGCGCTGTACAGCACATATTGATGTCCAACACAACTGACAAATCAAAGACTGAAAATGTACATCTAAAACCAATTTATACTAACATACCTACACACACCAATACACACACATACCGGTACACTCTTTTACACTCTCTTTCCACGTATCTCATTCTTAGAGGTATAGGTTATCTAAAGATAACCTGTCTAGGCTTTTTCTGACAGTTTTTGCAGTGGATATTGTTTTATGTAAACTGCATATCAAGGTGTTGGATGAATGATTGAGTTCATAGGTGTGTATGTGTGTTTGTCTTTCTTTACATTTTGAATTTTTTTTTAAGAAATGACGTGTGTGCCAGATATTTATGAGAAAAGCTGGTGTTGGGCTTTCTATGGTCACACCTTACGAGGGCTGTCCCATAGAAAACTGGAAAAGGGCCATAAAATCCACAATTTAAGATATAGAGTGACTAAACTTTCACATAACATACTTTGAACAGCGCTTTATTCCTCAACGTAATCGATGCCACGATGAATACATTTTGTCCATCGTTGGATTAGAGAGAAGAGACCCTCCCAAAAGAAATCGTTGTCAAGTGATTTCAACCACTCCTTAACAGCTTCCACAAGGTCATCTTCATTGGTGAACCGCCTTCCAGCCAGATGGCGCTCCATCGGCCCAAAAAGGTGATAGTTTGAAATTTGAAACAGTTTTCCAGATACAGCCATTTTCCTATTTTCTGTGGGACAGCCCTCATATTAATTATTTCCGTGCTTTAGTAGAAAAATTATGTTCCAGCAATGTTTTTGCATTGTACGATATCTTAAGTGATTTGAGAAAAGTATATCAGCATTTCTTGTTTGGATTCTCCTTTTGCTTTGATGTTAGCTTTTTTATATTTTCATTTTCATCTTTTTTTTTTTTTTGGAGGGCTTCTGTTTTTTGTTTGAGAATTTTGCTTGTAGTTGTATTATCCATTTTCCCAGCTCAGAGCCGGAAAAGTTCCCGACAGTCTGTTGCCAGTGAGGTTCTTCAAAATGGTACTGTCTCCGGGATCCACTGATTTTTATAGTAATAATAGTATTGCTATGATGATAGTAATATGACATCATATGGTGTAGGATTTCTTATGTAAATAATGATTGAACACTAAGAAAATTAAGCGCATTTCTACAAAAAGGCTTTAGGCGTCATAAACATGACACTATTTAGGAAAAATAATTTGTAAATCATGGAAGACTTTGTCTATTAGCCCTACAAATGACAATATGGAAATAATCGAATTTATATAGTGCACATCTCTTGCTAGAAGGCAGGTTCTATATGTTTTACAATCTATTATTACCCCAGTCAGTCAGACGTTAGAAACATTCTTAACTGCCTGGAAAGCCTAGGGCGCAAGTTGCCCCTTCACAGGCACTCAAACATACTGGCAAATTATTTTCCTGTTTATGGCTGGGCACCCATTCTCATTCAAGTAGAAGGAGAAATTCTCACATCAAGTGCCTTTTCCAAAGACATAACGCTGGGTCGGTGCTGGTATCCAAACCTGTAACCTCATAATTATGAGTCAGTCAGCCTTATCACTAGACTACCAATGCCACAAAGACGTCTGAATTGTTTGTAGCAGAAGCAGTTACTTCTGGGGAGCTGGGATTTGGTCCTCGTTATTTGGCATGTTTGCTTCCATTGATGTACCTTTTTCTATGTCTTTATAGTCCATCAGACATGCTTTTTTATGATGCACCTTGCTGCAAATTTTGCAAAACTCTTACTGCTTTAAAGTCCACTGCCTGCTCTGCCATTGGCTTAATTATGGAGCATTCCTTTGTCTGTATGGTAGTTTAAAATATGCACCATGGGTCATTTGTTCTTTTGGTTACTTTTATACACCTATGCAATGTAAAATCACCAGTACAATATGTCGTAATGATTTTTCAAGGCTGCATCTCTCATTTTATGTTCAACTTCTGTCTTGTACAGCTGGCCGCAGGGCATCCAAACATTCCATAACCAGTGAAGCAGCAAACGGTAGTTTCATTTTAATTCTATTAGACTCTAATTTTCTGGATTTAAGCTTAAACCAAGAGTAATAGCTATAAAAAGTTTGAAGCTGTCAGACTACTGTTTAAGTCTAATTGGGTATGGTTTTTAAATCCAAATCCTTTTTTTGTGGATTCTCAAATGATTTGTTAGTGTGATTTTTCTTCCTGTCGTTAAATTTCTTGATCGAGACCAAGTGAGAACTTCACTAAAAAATTTGTTTGGGCTCATAGTTTTTTTTCGAATTTAAGACCATAAGACGGAGCAACAAATGCTGTTGCATGGACTAAATGGCTTATAGAGACGCCACCTTTCTGTTGTTTTGACCTTGATCTTAGACTAAAAGTATTCAACTGATGTGTGTATTTTCACATTACCAGAGCTCCACTCATTCTCACGAACTTACTCATTGCGTATCTGCAAACCCAAGACACAAACCACTCCTTCTACTTTTTCTGTGCTATTCTACATTTTACGTCCTGGGGTTGAAATTACCTTACAGTGTAAATACAATAATGCCGTAAAACTTTAACTACAAACCACTCACCCTGACTTTTGCTATTTAAACCTCTCTACAGTAAGTTTGCCACGAAGTGAATCAAGGCAGAGCATCCTGAGTCATGACATTGATGATGGTATTCATGTTTCCTTTTTCTCCCTCTCTGAGATCTAGCTTTGGTGCGGGTATGCCTGTGAAATAAATCAACTGTCAGAGTTTGTGCGGTGCATGCTTCTTGTTGTTGCTGCGTATATTGCAAAATTGAGAGTTATAAGATGTTTGATTGTAATAATTGAAGAAGTCTCAATTTTGTCTTTGAGATGTTTTATGAAGGGATGTCAGTTTAGAGTTATAATTAATTTTTTATTGTTCCAACTGGTCATAATGATTATACAGTCTTGCAAAGCTCTGTGATCTAGCTAGGATGTTTGATGATGTAAAGAAATTTTTTTAAAATCATTTCCATGGTCATAAAGTCACAATCTTTTTCTTGAAAAGAAAACAACAACCAACTTAGAAATAGTAGGACCATTGTGTTATTTATCTTCTGTGTTTCAGTAAGTTCTTGGATGTGAATTTGTGAAGTCAACAATTTTAAATTACCAGTACATTTATGTCAAAGCTATTCTCCTCTTAACTTGGAATCTTCAGTACGGTACATAACTCAATGATCAAAATTGTTTTTCCGTTGCAGCCCCTAGTCTGTATCGCAGTGTATCCAGACAATCGTTGCTGAGTAACAGCTATGGGGGTATTGACACTCGGCATCATAGATTGTGCACAATCCCAACACTTGCTTCTATGAGCGTCTTGCAGCACAAGTCTGCGGTCTGGCACTATTTTGACAGTTCTGAAAAAACTACTGATTTGAGGCACTGTGTCCCACCATAAAATCTTCTCATTGAGAGGGAAAATCGTTAGGGCATATAAATTTTTGTACATGTACAACTACTTTCTTCTTGTCATATGACAATTTTTCTCTATCATTTTGCTTTTCCTGGAACTAACAACTTATATTAGGTCATAAGAAGGCTACTGCTCTGAAACGGAAAAAAGAACAAATAGAAATATTTACAGAATGCCATTTCTCTGGTAACTCACCAATTAGGACCCTTTCCATGAATATCTGAGCTCAGACCGATGTTGATAGCTTTTTCCCAAACCTCTCTGTCAGAGTCAGTTTCATTTTTGGTCATTTCAAAGGTCAAGGTAGTTACAATGTAAGCTTCTGTTCATTGTATTGAAACATAGAGGGCAAGAATTATTTGAAGGTCATTTGAGTTTTAATTTACCATCTATTAAATAGGAATCTCATGACTTTCCTTAGTGCTTGCATTATATTCATGGGGCTATAATTAATTTCTAGATCAATCTGCTTCTTCTTCTTCTTCTCCTCATTCATTTAAATAGACAATATGGTCTCCCAGTGTAAAGGGATCAATCTGCCTCAACCAAGAAGCATATAACTATATTGGGTACAGAGCGTGTTTTTGAAACATCGATGTGTTGACTTTAAACATGACGACCAGATGACACTTGTGCTGAAAGTGAACCAAACACTTTGCTTGATTGCATGGGATATGTTGCTTGATGGTCTGTGATGATTTGCTATCACAGCATTTATTATGTTTATGACTTGTATAGTATTTTCTTGAAGGGTATTTGACGTCTGTTGAAGATCAATTGATTTAAAAGAACTTGTCTTGTAATCTTTTAAGATTAGTCGAATGTCAAATTTTCTAGAAATTATTCTCTTGACTTTGCAAAAAGCATGGTACAAAGTTAAAACTTACAATATGCAGGAAAATCAAGACTGCTGTTCATTTTATTGTTTACCTTTTTCATAAAATGAACTTTGCAGTGATGGCTGGCATTTTTTACTTACTTTTTTACATTATCTCCCCCACCCCACAACCTGCCACATATCTGCAGGCATGGTCACTCAAACTCACATGTACATACACATACACAAACACACACACACACACACATACACACAGATCATTAGATGTTTAGACTAGCCCCTGGTTACTTGAGGTGATTTACTTTTCATTGTTGCTGCTTCTGCTTTTGCCATGACTAACAGCATGTTCAGTGATACAATTACTAACATATTCACATGAGCCAGATTGAATGGCTCAGTAATTTGATTGCATTTTTTAGTTTTGATATTTCAGGTCATTACAGTACAAAATTTCGAAAAGAAGGAAATGTTGTGAGATGTAATTCATGTGTTAAAGGTCTTTTATTTTTTGCTCTCACAATTTAGTACTAGTACTAGCATGAACTTCAACATATGTCAAGGAGCACATTCTCCCCTCCCCCCTCGTCCCCTGTCTTTAATTTTCTAAGATTGCTGGTATCGTATGTGCATTTGCATAATATAATATATGCACATACATAAACATGCTCTCCTTTGAAGTGGACTGCACTAAAATCATTTACATCTAGTTGGAGATTGTATTTTGTGCATATATTAGCTGAAACTCAAAATGTTTTTAAAAATTTGTCTCACTTTGTCAGCCAATAATTAGAATATTCTAGTCATCGCATGAGTGTGCTTTCAGTCATTTCCATTTTTTATCAAACTGGCAGCCTTGTAATTATTGAACTACTTGAATCAAATCCTTCAACTTTTAGTCACATCTGTTTGATCAGTGCAGTCACATAGGGCAGAATTAGTTCTATTTCCTCTCAGGACATTTGTTAACAAATTCAAATATTTCTTTTGCAAACCAGATGAGCTGAGGAGAAAATACATCCTATGTCCTTTGTCTATTTCAGAAGACCAGTCTAAAGGAAGGCGAGAAAGTCGACCACGGTCTGCTGGCAAGGCTGGTCGAGGGCAGGAGCCAACCAACCTCAAGGTGAAATGTCCCCTTTCTATTTGCTATATCTGTCTTGAGTTTAATACCACATTGAATAATGTCTTCATTCTGAAGTCACTGCTGACCCAATTTACATTTGAAGGAAATGCTGGAATGACCTTACAATCTTGATGGTCATGTAAAACTGAGACAAAGAAAGAAACCTCCTGGAATTAGTGTATCAAATGTTGTTCAGAAGCTGTTGTGTGCATTAACAATTTATTGTGGCTGGAAACTAATAGATGCTTCAGCTACTTCTTTTTCAGTGTTGCTATTGTCTTAATCTATATCCTGGTATGAACTTATAGTGTCTACTTTTTTTTTTATAAAACCTCAACTAAACAAACTCTAAAATTCTTTAATTTCAGGAATGGACTGGTGTAAGCAGCAAAGGAGCATTTTTCCTTGATGAGGAGAGTGGCATTGTGGCCCACACGTACAGCTTGGTCCTGTCTGAGGACACAGAGGTCTGGCTCAATATGCAACCTCTCAGGATTGGAGAGTCGGGTGAGGGTCATGTAGGACTAGCTCTCATTGTCAGACAAAGTGAAACTCTTGGTGGTATGTGGTCTGGGTTTTATGCCTCTTGTTACACGCTGAGGTCAATTAGGAGGCGGGCGACTTCAACCTTGCTTGTCAGGTCCAACCTAGGGCGACAGGGACACAACATCCCAGCACAAAGATGGAGAAATTTGTCCATTGTGGGGATTGGACCCGAGTCCCTTGCGTGATAGGTGGAGAGCTTAACCATTACACTGTGGACGCAAATAGTAAAGGTCTTCTCACATAGAATATAAGTTAGATTGCCAAGGTGACCAAAAAGTTTAGATTGAAAAGACTGAATTTTTATCTTTTTTTTATTTCTTTGCGTTCAACAAGTGGATAAAACCCCTGCCCTCTGCGTAAAAAGTGCAGGGCCTTACCATTACACCACAGACGTCAATTATCATATATTTATAAAAGATCAGAAAAAAATTCAAGATGAGCCCTAAAGAGTTATGTCATTCATTGCAAACTGTTGTCTACTTCAGGAGAAAGCCTGGATGGCACCGTCATTGACACTGCTCTGTTTGTGCTCAATGGAGATGACAGCTCAGTTGTGGCTTTTACTGAGAACAGAGACAGCAAAGGGGTGAGAGGAAAACTTATGTTAGGCACAAAGCTGTTCTTTTCTCTACTCTGTACTTTGTTGGTTCTCATTTATCTGCTCAAAGAAAAATGTAACAATGAATTCAAGACTTTTTACTGCGATAAGTTACATTTTTGTGACTGGATTATTCAATGTTGGTGGTGTTGTAAAGTCGGTAGTCTTTCTTTTGAACAAATCATTTGCATTAGTTGTAAGATGAAATTTTTACACTATGCAATATCCTTTTTAACCACAGATAAGTAAATGTGCCCCATTGTAACCCTAATTAGGGTTTTGCGGAGCTGATGGTATTTTGCATACATTTTTAAGAGGCAGCACATCAAACATAGTAGACATCATTCTCACAAGACACAATTTTAAACAATGCAATGGGAAATTCAATGCAACATTTGTTTTCTTTCCCTCCCCATGAAATTGTCTAAAAGTAGAATTGGAAAGAGGGAGAGGAGAAAAACAGATTATTCAAGAGGTCTATGTAAAAAAAAAAAAAACTCAATTTTTGCCATTATACATGTGTTACTACTACACAAGAGGCCTATATAAAAATAAAAAAACTCAATTTTTGCCATTATACTTGTGTTACTTCACAAGAGGCCTATGTTAAAGAAAAATCTAAATTTTTGCCATTATACAGGTGACTTCACAAGAGGCCTATGTAAAAGAAAATCTTAATTTTTGCCATTATAACACTATTTAACTGTCACCTTCAGAAATACTCCCTGCGCTGCAGTCTGTCTATGGGGACATACATACTGGTCCCCTTCACAACAGGATGTCGTCTGAGATCACGACGAGATACTTCTACCAAAGATGCCAAACTCATCACCAAGGATAGGGAAGGCAAAATTGCCCTCACAAGAGCTTTCAGGTAAGCTTTGCTTTTCTCAAGATGATAGTTTCATTTTGTAGAATGTCATCAATAATAATCTATTTTCCATTAATAAAAGATCACAACAGCATGTAAATCATGTGATGCTACATGAAAACTTGCATTCAGTATTTTTAAAAATGTAAAACAAAAGTAAGATTGTGTCTCTTCTTACAGTGTTGTAAATGGAGGGGGAAAAGCTAAACTAAAATAGTGACAGAAAAATGTTTGATACTTGAATTTATAAACAAAGTGGTAAAAATATCAGAGGAAACTTAAGTCTCATATGACTTCTTAGATGGTTTCCTGGTTTTGACATGCAGAAATAAACAGTTCTGGTCTGGGATGCAATTTCTACAATTTATTCCTGCTTAGGTCCACCAATGTTTATTATAATTTTTTCCTCAGGAAAGCTTTGGAAGAAATTTTTGAGATGGCAGATCTAGATGGCAATGGTCTTTTGAGCAGAGAAGAATTCAACTGGTACAATCTGCGCACCAGTGGAGAGGAAATTGCTGATGACGAGTGGCAAGTTGTTGAAGGTACTGAGCTTGTTAGATTGGCCTAAGTTGGTTTTGGTTTTATGCCCCCTGCAACACTAATAGGTCGTTTAAGATGTGTCACTTCTGAATAATAAGTCCATCTCCAACAGGACAGAGGCCGGAGCCATGAAAATTTTTTTAAAACCCCTGTGAACCTCCCAGGATTTGAATCCAGGACCTCCGCATTGATAGGTGGTTTACCGCTCAGCCACTGACATTCCCTGAGCTTGTTTGATCAGCTTTATCAAGTATTTATCTCATAAGTCGTACACACTACCTCAATCTGTTGTTATATTTATCTCATAAGTCATACACACTACCTCAATCTGTTGTTATTTAATATTTTGAAAGTAAAATGAAGAGTTTTTCTGATAGAATAAGAATCCGATATCTTGATGATACAATAATCTGAAAATTCCTAAAAAATAATGTGACCAATGGTGGAATGGCTGTTTCAATAGTTTGATAGGAAGGAAAGCAAAACAAGAGTGACGCATAATCTCAACTGCTTTACTCATGAATTGAACTCCTCTGTTTGCAGACAACATAGACCTTGAGAGAGGGGAGATCACCAGAAGTGGTTTCATAAGGCTGAATGAGATGGAGGCAGACGACAACGAGGGAGACACAGAGGACTTGTGGATCACTCTCAATGGCATGGGATTCAACAAGTCGCTTATTCTTGATGAGGTAATCGTTATCTAGTGATTATGAGTTTGTTTTCTCCTTTTTAAGTGCTCTCATCTCTATCAGTACAGTGGAACTCCGATATCCAATGAGTATGAATGTAACGTGACCGCAGTTGTGACAAGAGAAAACGGAAAACCCCATCTTTCTTTGTTAAATCACCTTGGATGTAACAAGACCTCGGATAATGAGGACACCTGGCTTGTCATAACAATCTCGTTGTATCTGAGTTTCACTGTAGTAATTCCTAGTATTCTCTTACTGTACAATCCAGCTATAGAGTACAGAGGATACAATGTGGTCTCATTATGAGGTACGTTGCTCCGATCCAAAGTAAAAAACACAAGAACTCATATACCAAGTGAAAGAATTTAACATTTTCTTCTTAACTGTGACAAGTTTTTCAGTGAGTTTAAATGGCAAATTGCTTTCAATAATTATGAGATTTAACTTTTCATTTTTGTGTTTGACAGCCTTCTCGATGGATACTTCATACATAGTGTTAAAGGTCTTTTTTCTTTGGGTATTTGAATGATATGACGTGGGCCGAGCTGAAGATCTCTCAGAACCGCATCCATTGGAGGGATGTTGTTGTGGCCCTTTTTTCCCCAAGGAACCCAGAGGCATAAATCAAGGAAATCAAATCATTTGAAGCCGAAGCTTAAAGTAATATTTTGCCATATTTATCTTCCCAGGCATGTCCTTTCCTGCTGCGTGTCTACGCGGAGGCCTGTGATGACCCTGAGCTGACAGTGACCAGCCTGGACTCCAACAAAGACAAGATCGAGGAAGCAGCCTGTGACTTGGCTATTACAAAGGTGGGTCTTGGGCTTGAAAGATCTTTTCTCAATTGTCATTGGGCTACAACAGCCAAAGATAGTTTGTGTCTCTATAAATAAACATCAGAAATCTAGCTAACTATTATTCCTTGAAAAAAGAAATGCCTTCCCAAACAAATTTACTGTTGGTTAAAACGATTTTTTAATTCTCATGTAAATGTCGGCACAATTTTAAACTTTCTAGAGCTGAGAAAATTTTGTGAAAACGGGGGATTTTGAAAGAGTCAGGATGGTTTTCTTTTGAGAATTTTGCTTTAAGTATGCTGAATGTAGAAAAATTGTACTTGAAATTAAAAGTTAATTCATTAGGAACGTTGAAATTGATCATGTACTTTGATGATAGATTTTCTGTTCTGTTATTTATCAAACTCTCAAAAAAATGTCAGCTCTTTTTGTTATTATGCTATAATCTCATGTCTGTTGACCATTTCTCAGGGAGAGCCATCCAAAGTGCGAGGGATGAAGGATCTGACTATGTACACCTACTCAAATGACCATCGGGCCATGATTGTGGTCGAGAATAAGGTCAGATAGGTTTTATCTCATTGTTTTAGCTAAAAGTTTCTTCTTTTATTTTATTTCCAACTATTATGTATTATTTTTGTTGCCTCACTATTTGGTTGACATGGTTGTTGATTGTTAGTTTTGTTGCTGTCACTGATCCTACATTCACACATTCATTTCAGCGATACTGTGTGTGTGAGAATATTGACCACTGATTTTTCTCATGGTAACTCTTGTCCTTTTTAAGTAAGAGGAGCTGGAGATTAGTGAGAAAAAAGGGTCGCAACCATTCAAATGAAGGGATAAAAAATGAGAACCACGGATAGGAAAGAGTAACATTTCCATTTTCATATCTTTGTTGTTTTTATACAATGGTAAGTCATCTAAGTATAGAAAACTTGACATTAGTAGAATGTTACAATTACAACTGAAAGTATCAAACTGAAAAACTTTTGGATTTGTTTGCTGTTCATGTATTTCTATTTACAACTTTGATTTTCAACATTGCTGGTCTATGCAGTGCCAAAGGCTAGAACTTCATAATGAGCAAAACTGATTGTGAAGAATATAGCTCCTTCTTAAGCTTTTTCATTTTGTTTTGACATGTAGGCCTACTTAATTCTTTGGAAAAAAAATCACAATACAATGAAAATAAAATTCTGCTGTTGATCCTTAAAACAGTTTTCTAATTTCCACAACTCTCTTCCTCTCACAATTTTAGTCGAAGACACGAGTGAAGATGGAGCTGGATTGCAGCAAGCATCGTGGGCTGGTCAGCCACACAGGGTCTGTGGTTGCCAACGTGACCGTTCCTCCCCAGTCAGCAGTGGTAAGCATGAGATTTGTTTTCTGCTTACTTCCTTTCACTTTTGACGGTTTAGCCTCAGGAGGCATTTTTTTTTCTTTGTTGTCTACCATTGATTTTTTTGTTTGTCTTTTGGGGCTTTTACGACTTCTTTGACATTATAAAGATTCGAGGGTTACTTTTGAGGACATAGTATATATGTGTATTTTCATTTTGAGATTATGTTTGGTTTGGTTTGGTTTTGGTTTAAAGCCCCATGCAACACTGTAAGGTCATTTATGGGCAGGACCTCCGAATTTTACGTCCATCTCCGATAGGATGTGGGTCGGAGCCATGAAAACTCCGTAAAAATCCTGATGAACCTCCCCGGATTCAGCCTGGGGTCTCCTCATCTTGAGGCGGACGCACTACCGCTCGGCCATCGACACCCCCTGAGATTATGTCTTTTATGCATAAGAATATGATAGTAGAAATTTTTATTCCACTTTTTATTTCAATCCTTGTGAGAAAGTCTCCTGTTTGGGGCAAATTTCAGAGTTATCCGGAAGGGCTAAAGAATTCAGCGATTTTACAAAGCAATTTCACACAAATCTCATTTGGATTTTCTGAACCTTCAGTTCTCTTTTACTTCAGGTTTTCACTTTTTGAGACAATATGTGGTTTGGCCCTCTCGTCTTGTTTAGGTAAAAAAAAATAATTGATATTTGGATCTACTCAGGTGTCTTCCACTCAAGGCACATTTTCATCACAATGGTTAGGTTGCTGACTTGTAATCCTAATGAAGAGTGGGGTTGCAAGTTTGAATCCCTGCCGGGGTCCAACATTGTGTCCTTTGGAAAGGCACTTTACACAAATTTCCTCACTTGGCCCAAGTGGTAATGGCTAACTCGGGCGCTGCTCTAGTGGCAACCAGCAGTGGTGTTTGTGTGCATGTTATGATAGATTGTTGTTTATAATGTTGATTTATTCACATTTGTTATTGCATGCATGAATTATGATTGTATTTGTATGTAATATACATACCACTGTAAAACAAATTTCCCTACAGGGATCAATAAAGTACTACTTATTTATTCATTTATGTAATGATGATTTGACTTTCTTTTTACTAAAAGATCTTCTATTTCCTCTTTCTTCAAGGTTGGCCATCACATCCTGCCTCTCGATGACCGCGGAGAGTTCAGTGTGGTCTGCGAGGAGTCTATTCTCAAGTGATTACCTGTCTCTTAGATATTTTTTATAACAAGGCTCAACCTCATTCCATATAGTTCCTACCGTCCCTGTAAAGTCGAGGAACAAAATCTATTTTTTTCAAATGTAAAGTACAGCAATCCATCCAATTCAACTCTTTTACAATCTGTATTATCTAAGAAAAGGACAGTTGATATTCAATTTCTATTAAAGAAAGGGAACACATCTGAAACTCAAAGCAGATATTAGTGCAAAAACACACAACCATGCACCTGTGCTACATGGGTATGAAGAGTGTAGTGAGATTATTTTATATAATGTTGTCAAGTGATTTTTTTCTAGAATGTTGCGTTCAAGTATAAGGTTTTTACAAATTATTGTAGGCCTACTTGTTCTTGAAAGGATTAGTATACGGATGGCCAGGAGTAACTGCTACAATTAAGACTTGACAAACCTAATACATTCTACTTTGAATAAGGGAAACAAGGTGTGCATTATATATATATACGTATAAGATTCTGTGGCAGTACTTTGAAAACAGCATTGCCCTTTTCCAATCCAACTGCGTAACCAGGATCTCGCAAAGCTTTAAGTCAATTTCTTTTGTGTAGTGTTTTTTTCTTTTTGCAAATACTGTCCATCTCCTATTACATACCAATATATTAGGTTCATTTTTCTGTTGAATATGAAAGTTTTCATTTTTCTTTTTACCCGTGTCTTGACACTTCATTGATCAGTCTGTGATAAGAATGTTATGATTTACTTTTATTTATAGCCAATGAATTGTTTTGATTATGACCCTTGGTGTTTTTGGGGCTTTGTTGGTGGTGCACAGCAGTTCATCATTTCTTTGAAACTATTCATCCATTTTCGCCATCCCTTTAATGAGATATGTGGCTCAACAATATTAAATGCAAATAGTTTTCAGACAGACAGCTTTCTTACTTATGAACATGATTAGAGAAGATTCTTCCTTTTTCTCTTCTCTGCATAAAGTAAAAACATTTAAAGGCACTAAATTTAAACAATTTCCGTGCCATGCTTATATAAAATAACAGCAGTGATTAAAAGTAACTGATTGATTGTACATTCAAATATGTGGATATTTTTTTTAGCATCAATTAGTATTTTATATATCTCAATCCCTTTCTTCTACTATATTGGAAAACAATTCTTTTCTTTATGTACATTTACTTATTTTTAGAGAGGCATTTAGAAATTCATAAAAATGAAGATTGGAAGCTCTTGTGTAAAGGTCAAATGTCAAATGGTGGATATATTTTTAGGATAATGCAGTAATAATGGCTATACAAATGTTTTCACTTCTGTTTTATGTTCTTCTAAAAGAGTCACCCTTGGATAACAGATGATGACTGAGTTTGCAAGAATGATGATGGTTCTAACTTTGTAATATTATAGACTTGACTTGATGATTTTAAATTTTTTCAGAATTGGTCTGTTGTTAGAGGAAAAGATAATGTTGCATATTTATGTTGATATGAGGCGGGAGGTGAACCGTTAGGAATTCAATATTTTCTGTGAGAATTCATGTGTTGTGAAACAAATTTTTGTACTCAGTTTTACATTGTTTTATGTTATTTTATTCAGGATGTCAACCCCAGACACAGTTTATGCTGCTATACATTCCGTCTAAATCATTCTCATTGAGAAAGATTTTTTTTTTTCTTGTGTTTCGTTAATTTATTTTGTTGTAGACCTATGTTACTGTAAACATGTTATTTATATATATATAAGTGTACTTAATAGAAGGGAGAGGAAATAAACAAATTCTTTTTAGTAATATTTTGACTCTTTGTTAGTTCATTTAACAATTGTGAATACATAGTATGAATGACACTATGCCAATTTTAACACTATTTGAGTCGTGACACAATGATGTGAGGAACTCTTCAACTTTGCGGGTATCTGGAGTTAATGGTTTAAACTTTATTCATTGCCCTTGCTCTTGAGGAAGAAATTGTATTGATTTATCTTGAATAGAAGTTGAGACATGTGCAATTTCAACAAAGTTGGAATGACCCATTGTAAGAAAGGAAATTATAATAGATAGATTGCATTTATACGGCGCATTTCCCCACTTGAAAGCAAGCTCTATGCGCTTTGCAATCATTATTACTCCAACAGACCAAGTCATTTTGAAAGCTTCTCAACTTCCTGGGAAGCACAAAGTGCAAGCTGCCATTTTACAGGCGCTACAGCACTACCATATGGACAAGATTGTTTGTTGTCTATAACCGGGTACCCATTCACACCTGGGTAAAGTGAGAAAAAATTTGAGTAAAGTGCCTTTCCCAAGGACACACTTTCGGGCTCGAGCTGGGATTCAAACCCGCAACCTTCCGATTTTGAGTCTGGCAGCCTAACCACTAGACTATTGATGCCAATTAGTCATGACATCTGTGATAAGTGATAATGCTTGACTTTGAAAATTGCATATTTTTTTTATGTGATATTCACTGAGAACTGTTTTATCAAACGAAAAATAGAAAATGTTAGGGCACAAAAGGAATTCATGGTAAATTTTCTTGACACCCAGGATTACACTGATGGCTCTTTTTACCTTCTTATAAGAAGTGCCTGGTTTCATGAAGTTGCAACACATTTATTTCACTAAGGACAGCTATGAGTTTGCAGAAAATCACACATCTTGGAATAAGGCTGCTTCAAGTTGAAACCATTTCATGGCCTGAAATTTTTTTACTCTTGAATGTCTATGCCTGCCCCTGTTCGGACCATAGGTTTTAAAATTGGAGGTCTGGGATCTCAAATAAAGTTATACTAATACTATTGAGCTGATCTCAGTGAGAATGGACAGTTTTCAGTGCGTGCCCCTTGTAAGACTGTGACGCCAATTTTTAGACGGGCTACTTCGACCCTTTCCGTCAGAGCAAACTAAGGCTGAAAGCGAAAGAACATCCCAGCAGAGAGACTGAGGTGCTAGTTCAACGAGGGGACCGAACTCCCATCCTCTGCTTGATAGGCGAAGAGCCTAACCAACCATTACACCACAGACGCCGGTATGAAAGACCCACGTGGACAGTGTATTCAAACTACCATAGGTGATGTAATTGGTTTGGTTTGGGTACCAGTTCTACGTCCCCTGCAACACTGTAAGGTCATTTAAGAGACGGGCAACTTCGACCCCGCCTGTTAGAGCCAACCCGGGCTGAGAGGGAAAAAGTCCCAGCAGAAAAAAACCAGATCTTTCGCGATCGGGGATCGAACCGGGGTCTTCCGTATGCGAGGCGAAGAGCCTAACCATTACACCACAGCGCCGGTCAGATGATGTAATTACAGTGGTACCGGTAACAAGGAAGTAAATGGAAACCGTCTTGTTTTGTAATTGCACCACTTTAAGGCCAACAAAGATTCCTTTTCTTGTCATCGGCGAAACGATACGGTAGCGGGTGTTATCTTATTGAAACTGAAGAACCAAAGGAAATGAAAGAGAATACGCAGAGTTCAAAAGCTGCGAGGAGGAAGGAGGGAGAGCAATTTTGCTTTAATTTTAACGACCCTTGCAACACTATACGGTCATTTAAGAGGCAGTACCTCCGAGTTCTACATCCATCTCCGATAGGACGGGAGTCGGAGCCATGAAAACTCTGAAATAATTCCGGGGATCTCCGCACAGCTCGGCCACAAAGGCCCCGAGATGGGAAGGAGGGAGAGAGATGAAGAGAAAAGAGGGGAGGGGGGAGAAAAGTACAGGAGATGAAGACACACATTATGGGTGTCTGGCTCCAGTATTGGGTACAAGTAGACCATGGTACTTTGCAAAGACCAGTATTAAAGTTGAATCAGGGGAATAACTGAACAAA
>JAUKPP010316073.1:0-12011 GCA_032273245.1 Phyllaplysia taylori
TAGAGTTAGTTAGTGTTGTTAGGGCTAGGGATGTACCCTATAGAAAACTCGGGTCCCCAAGTTTGCGGTAGTACCGGAGGGTGTGGCACAGTGGACCACGGGGCACAGTCACAGTATTTAAATTTAAGTCGAAATATCCTAAATTTAGGCGATACCTGTAAAGTTTCAACTCGATTATAGATCTATCCCCGAAACTGATTATTTGCTTATATTTTCTTATAAATAGTTGGGGTGGGAACTACCGAAAAAGCGCAGAAAAGCTTAGTGTTAGGATTAGATAGAGTAGAGTTAAAGTCTTACTCTTAGATTACCCCCTTTAAGTCTTAGTTACTCAGGTAACTAACCCATCCTAACCTAACTAACCCTCACTTTATCTAGCCCTAACCCTGACTTAATCCCTAACCTTATCTGTTATTTACAAGTAACAAAACTTTTGGTCCCGTTGACTCTATCTGCTTGGATCCGGCCATGCATAGGAATACACAGTTTAACACTAGTTAGATTCCCATTAGGTGGGCGAGATTTGGCACTGGGCGAAAATAGCAGCACAAAAGATATATAATAGTAATAGTATAGGTATATCGACATTGATCTCTTAACTTCTTTTTCTCTTTTAAACTTACTGTGTTTAGTGTTGGCTCAGTCTTTGGTTTGAGTTTGGTTACCAGTTTTACGGCCCTTGCAACACTAAGGTCATTTAAGAGACTGCTCTTTGACCTTGCCTGTCAGGACCAACTCGGGACTGAGACTAGTGAGAGGGAAAAAATACCAGCAGGAAGAAACGCAGATCGTCCTCATGTGGGATCGAATCGGGTCTTCAGCATGATAGGTAGATGGAAGAGCCTAGGCCTAACCATTACACCAAAGACACCGGTTGACCCAGTCTATGCATACTCAAATGTAGGTGACTTTCTTCCAATTACCAATTTACCAAAAGTGTGAATTAATTTCCACAGTGACAATGTTCATGAAGTAAGTGATCCTGACTCAGATGCTGTCTATATAGTGATTTGTAGTTTCTACAATCAACAGGCACTTCTGTGTATAGATCTAGTACATTTCAGTTCATGATCGCTCCCTAGCTTTCCTGTCCCTCACGCACAAAAATAATTAGCTTCTCTAGTGCCTTAGTCTTTCTGTGCAGCCAAACATGTTTCTTGTTAACGGAAAATAGAAAACTGTTAACTGTGTGTGCTATCAGTACAACAAATGTTTAAATGTTAATCTATAGAGACTTGCTCGGATGAGCTTCAATTGAAAATTTGGTACATTCTCGAGGGTTTAGTTTTGTGTGTGCGAGTTTGTCTTTTATTTTGTTTGTTTGTTATTTAATCCCAAAGCTCAGGCATGGAGGTAAAGTTTGCTATGTCACGAATTTCATTTATCACTGCCATCATTTGTGTACACTTTTTGTTACGACAGGCACTGAGCCATATCTGTCCATCTCTGTCTTGTGGTTATTTAAAGATGGGACTGTAGGGAGACGCTCCTGTTTCCAACACTTATCTCTACATCGTCACTTTTGATGACATAAAGATATATACATCGTCGACGCTCTAATGGAACCTCGCTAACTTGAATTTTGACCAAAATCGTTTTTTTTTGCACCAAATGATTCTTGATGCTTTGATACACCATGTGTATAAATATATTAGACCCAAACTCGAACTATAAATGCTCTATAAAACACTTTTAATTTCTCGTAATTTCACAAAAATGATGTTCAAAGGCGCACCGGTCGAGCGTCAAGGGTCGGTGAACCTCGCAGTCTCCCCAACAAAGCTGTCTGGTCATCAAAGGACACCACTCGCAGTCTCTTTTGTCATAGTCACCGACTGGCATCCGATTATCTGTGCTATATATTCAATGTGTGAAACACATTTTAGCCTCTTGTTGACATTTTTCTTGTGTTGTGTGTCTATGTCTCTCTATCTCTCTGTCTCTCTCTCTCTCTCTTTCTGTATGTGTATGTGTGAGAGTTAAATGTGTATGCATAAGCCTGTGTTAAAAAGAGCTTTGAATACCAATAACCTTCGATCAAATTTGTTGTACTTAATCAGATATTGAAAAAAAACCCAGATAGATATATATATATAACTAATCCTGTCTCTTTTTTAGCACTATTTCTAAAGAAGGTACATCACTACAGTTTATCTACGTAACTATACTTTTGCATGCCAAAAAGCAAAACCCTTGTTTCAAGGTATTTAGAGTATGCGATGGAAAACCAAAAGGCTTGACATGAAGGCAATGGTTAAGCCACACATTAAAATTAATGACTCTGTCAACGTAGACGTCTGAATTCTTCCATGAGACATGGCGGTCAAAGAGTGAGGTTGTAAAAGGGAACTTCGCTGGATCTTAAGGAATGGAGAGGGTCAAATAAGTGATCAACAGTGTCAAGGGATGATTACATCATTATGATCAAGCTGCTACACCTGCTAATATTAGTCTCACTGTTGAAGCAAATCGTCCCAAAAGAGGTATGTTGAAAGAGCCTTTATCACTCATGGGTCTGCATCAAACTTACGAAGAACACTATGAAGGAAACAAAAACAATTTTTAGGTACAGTACCAAAAAATAACATTTTCAGTATCGAAGGCCCTTTGATACTGTTATCATCTGCCATGATATCACAATGTTAAACAGCTAAGCAACACCGGTTCTGCGTGCGAAAATTTCTAAAGAAAATTGCCCCATAACAAGAATATTTCAGTTCTGCTTTGATCACTGTTTTTGTTATTGCTATTGTCTTATTATTGGTTTTATTAATGTTGCAAAATAGGCAACCCATGAAAGATCACATTCATTGAAATTTGCTTGTTGTTTTACAACATGATCTTTAAAGAGGTGCAATTCTAAAACTCTAAAAAAAGTGTTTTTTTCCTTGACTTTATATGAGTGTGATCTGGGTTTTTAAACAAATATTTCTTTCATATTCTTCTGCTTTAAAGCAACTAAAACAAAGAAAGGTTAACTGTAACCCCCCTGCGAACTCAAGAGAAAAGAAACAAAATCAAAGGTAAATTGATCCAAAAGAAAAGAAAGTCCAAGATCAACAAAACACACAAATAAAATCCAGGGTTTACGCATGGATTTAAGAGTATACGACAGCTCAGAAAATTGTTAAACACTATAAATATAAGGATAGCCTAACGATAGCGAGGTTAGTGGAGCACCCGGAGCCACGAGGTGCTCTGTTCTAACCTAGCTAACTCCCTTTGCGAGGTTTAACGGAGCATCGCCTGAGGGGCCCTCAGACGATGACCTCGCAAACTCTGATTGCCTTAGATTACCCAACGTGCACAGGTGAAACACATCCTTTACTGTAGGAAGTTGTCTAAGGCCTATCACAATACATCGTGAAATTTTAACCGCAAAACCTAAACATTAACAATATTAGACAGTTTTAAGTCTCTCCTGTAAAATTTTTAAAAGTGAGTTAGCGAGGTTCCATAAGCACGCCGACAATATATATATCGTCATGATACTTCCAAAATGGACTAACTCATTTTCTGCACTTCTGAGATAAAGGACAAAAAGTGTTACAAGTATAATCATTATGGAAATATTAAATCTTAACAAAAGGGTCCAGCATCTTTTAACAAATTTACAACCAAACTATGCACTACGACATGGGTTTTACATGGTGTATTCCATGTGGCCCAAGTCAAACTGAAGCCATTTTGGAAGCACCGTGACGATATGTATAGGTGGCCTTCTCTTGATATCTTTTCTTTTTGAAAGTTGGGATATATTATATTTCATTTATACTGAAATTAACATGGACGATCTAGACTATTTTGAAACAGAAGTGTTTGCCCTGGGAGGCTAGAGCACAGGGATAGTAGAGAGGAAGCATGCTCATCATGTCAGACAAGGGACTCAATCTCAAGCACTTGACATAAGTGCGTTCAAGTGTGTTACTGGTTTCTGTTAAAACTATTGTCTTTGCATTTGTTGTCTTTTAACATAATATACAGGGTGTTTTTTTTTATATTGATTGGTTCTAAACTGAAATAACTCAAAGACAGTAAGAGATAGAAACATTCTGTTTTCAACCAAATAATCCTCATCCATTTAAGTTTTTTCTGGTACCAAAATCAAGCCTATTTCATGAACACACTGTGTGATAGCGCCAGTTTTCGTGAACAGGCCCCAATTTTTAGCGAGCAGCAATGACGCTAACCTGCCATTTACCATGCGCATCTTGTGCGTTTACAAAGGAGATCGCATGCCTTCCGTTCTGAGAAAAATATTCCAACAGAGCACAGCAAGAATAGCAAAATCCAAAATTCAATCAGAAGTTGGTTTAAAAATTTGGTAGAGATAGGTATTGTGAATGGCTATAACAACCAAGATAGCAAGAAGTGAACATGCTACTTGCTTTGTGCCTGATCAATTGAAAAAGATGACTTCATTTTGATACTCTCAGAAATATCCATCTCTTTCTAGCTTCAAAGAATAAAAGTCAAATTTTGTTTTCGTAAAATATGAAGCCAGAACTTTTTAGACATTAGTCCTTTTAGGATAACAGTTTTAATAATCTTTTAATTGCCTTATGATGGTTCGTAGCAGTCCTTCTCTTTAGTACGCCTGTGCACTGTTTTGACGCCATGGCTTAAAATGGGCTATGTTCCGCTAACTCCCTTTTGAAATGCATTCAGAAAAAACTTAAATGGACATTGAATGTGGTGCAAAAAACTGTTTACTTGTATCTCTTACCGTTTTCGAGTTACTCAAGTTTAGAATCGATCAATATAAAAAAACACCCTGTATATTTAAACTATTATAGCCTTTGTAGGCACTCAATGACTTAGCAAGCATAATTGGTATCAAGGTAATTGAAATGATAGAATAAAATGTGTTTTTTCAAGTTAAAATATAATGTTTTTTTCTAAAGTTCTTGATCTACCTAGCTATCATTCTTTGTTCTTTTTCCTAGATAGACAGGAAAGATGGCAACACACAATGATCAAGACATTCAAAGTAGAGCCGCCATTGAGCTCATTAGATGCACAAATTTTGCTGCCATAAAGCACAAAGATCAGCGCAGAAAAGACCAGGAAAAGACACCATATGTGAACCATGTCATAGGTAAGGATTATCTCTTTGTTTGTTGTAATCTTACATTGAACAGGTAATTTATATGTCGATTGAGACCTTAAATAACTTTTGAAGCTTTTTTTCACTTCACCAAATCACACAGTCTGAGAGAAATTATTGAACACAGCACAAGCATGTTAAGTTTCCATGAAACGAATGTATGCAGTATACTCAAAGATTGTGGGTAGGTGGGTGGGTGGGTGGTTGTGTTTACTAACATCAGTCATAATAAAATATGAGGGCCAGTGAAGTAGACTACCATGTTTTAAATATTCTCTCTCTTTCCACCTGATAGGAGTAGCCCACATCCTGACAGCTGAGGCAGGTGTCACAGACGTCAGTGTCCTGCAGGTGAGTTGCCAACAATCACATTAAACCACAGAGGTCAAATAAAAAGAAAGAGGATCTCCCACTCTTCTTAGCATGGCTGTGACATGGGGCAAGGATGGTGTTGTCAGTGTTGACTTATTTTTGACATCTTGTACAATGGAGTGCCAAAAATACAAAACAGATGTTTTTTTGTTTTAGGAAACTAGTGCAAATCCCCGTCCGTTGCACAGGAGAATAATCATATATTAATTTCCTCTCTACTCGTACCCTTATCTCTGTCAATCTTTCCAGTAGGCTTATACTTTTCTTAGACACCAAGTCCACTGCCACTGCCAGAACCCAGGGGTGCAATTTTTTCCGATTTTTCACAAACACACACATAAGCACTTGATCTATAAAACACTTTTATAGTGAAAGTATGGAGAAGTTGAAAACATACAGTTGAGAATGAACTTTTTAACAAACGCTGGTTTGTTTTATTGATTACGTCAGCAAAGCACACACAGTTGAGACAGACAAATTTTTTAAGTCCTAAATGATCGAAATCGGTTCAGTAATACATTTTGTACAATCTGGAGCTGAACCACCCTCCCCCCCCCAGTTTTTTAAAATTATATT
Source organism: Phyllaplysia taylori (assembly GCA_032273245.1). NCBI lineage: Eukaryota > Metazoa > Mollusca > Gastropoda > Aplysiida > Aplysiidae > Phyllaplysia > Phyllaplysia taylori. Next base: position 6,056 of record JAUKPP010316073.1, read on the forward strand.
ACTAGTGTAAATCCCCGTTCGTTGCACAGGTACGGTAGTAGTAGTAGATTCTATACTATTAATTTTGTCGCTATCATAATAATGGTAGGCCATGGACCTAGTGTCTATGTGGTAGGCCTACCCGACGTATCCTTCTCTCTGTCGATCTTTCCAGCATACTTTTCTTAGACACTAAGCCCACTGCCACAGTTGGAACCCACGCTTGGAACTTCTCGCAATCCCCCAGAACCTCCCACCCTGGAACGCAATATTTCCGATTTTTCAGAAACGCACACATAAGCAAATGGTCCAAAACCCACTTTCATAGTGAAAGTATTGAGAAGTTAAAAACAGCATTGAGAACGAACTTTTTCGAAATAATATCATGCAAACCCTGCTTTCTCTTATTGATTACGCCAGCAAAGCACGCAGTTAAAATCGAGACGAATTTTTTAAGCCCTAAATGGTCGAAATCGGTTCAGTAATAAAGTCTGGAGCCTCGAAAAAAAAAAAAAGCATTTTTTTTTTATTACATTAGATATGTAACTAAACATCTTGTACTGATTTGTCTTCTACAAACGTGAATGCTTTTTCAATACTTCTTATGCGTTGGAAAGCAATACCAGCTGTATCGGCTTTCTCTTTTTTACTATAGTTACTCTCAGTGTCTATCTCACATAGTGTATTTCTATAAAGAAAAAGGAGTTATGTAAACCTCAATGTTATATTCAATGTAATAAAGTGTCAATTTCCCACTGGAAAGTTTAGAACACATAACAAAGATTCAATTTGAATTGCACTAATGGTATAATTTAAGGTTGACACATGTTGGATATTGAGCCATTAAAATTATTATGGTTGATTTTTGCCCTTGATTTTAATTCTACAAAATAACATATGATGATGAAAATTGATGGAGTTATTCTTTAACACCCCCCCCCCCCCTTCCCCCCCAAACAATCCTCTCTTATGTGCATAGGTTTGTATTGTACAGTAGTCTCTGTCTAAATGCAGGCTCCACTCAAATGCGCACTCTCCTTATGACATGACGTTTTTTACTATATAATTTGGGTGTATAAGTGCGTGCTCCTCCTAAATGCACATTTTTTGGCCCTCCTGAGCACAATGTGTTTAGGCGGAGACTACTGTACAAAGATATCCTGATTTTGTGAATGTGTTTCCATGAGTAGATATTGCTTTCGCCTGTGCCTAAGTGGTTTATATTTATTCCATGATGTAAAGCTCCTTGGTCTTCCTGCATGAAGCCTCCCAGAAATAATGGTTATCTTTGCTTACTTTCAGGCAGCTTTACTCCATGACACAGTGGAGGACACCAACACGACATTTGAGGAGCTGGAGAAAGAATTTGGAGAGCACGTGACAAGTAAATAACCATGTGAGGCAACAGCACACACTTCAGATGTTAGCTTTGCTCTCACACCTCTTGGTTTAACCCTCTAAGGTCATTTAAGAGGCAAGCACATACTTCAGTCACTTGAGGAGAAATAAAGGTCATCAAGCAGGGCATTGAAAAAAGGTTTGGGTACGATAATTACTGCGCACTTCACTGCTTCCGGAGATAGAGAGTGTGACAGCAGAAAGCATTTTATAACACAAATCCTTTCTCAAATGCAGGCTTTCAAGTGCTTTGCAATGTATGATTTCCTTAGCAGACCTTGTAAATTGCTGAAGTTGTCTTCATTCTGAACAACATAGGGTGCTATTTATAAATCAGTATGAAAGGTTGATGCCACTGACATCTATTGCCTGAAAGCGCACACACTTCATAAATGTAAAGGTAGTAAAAAGAAGCTTATCAAAGCATTTTATTGTTTGGTCTCTTGCTTCTTTCACAATAAAAATTGTTGAAGATTTCTTCCTCTTTCAGTTTTATTAGTTGGAGCCAACTGAACCGTATGTGAAATGCAGACTGAAATTTTAACATGTGCATTTTGAGCATAGGGAGTGGTACACTCTAGAATCAAGGTCATATCACACAAAGCTATTTGGATGGTTGAAACTACATGCATCATGTAACTGAACTTGTGTTCCTTTGGTGCCTAGTTTGTGACTTGAGAGTAACACATGGTTTGCAATAGTGTAGGGTGTGGTGTCTGTTTCAATTTCAAGGCAAATTCTTAAGCTATGTTCTTGGTGGAGTCCCGAAAGTTTTAAGTTTATATATTTTTTAGTCATACTGTAGTAGTCCAAACTAAGTGCTAGTAGCGCTTTCCCTACAGATGCTGCCTTTTGGATTTTTCTGGAACTAGATTAAGTAGATTGTGGCGTCAGTAGTCTAGTGGTTAGGCTGCTGGAACCTCAATCGGAAGGTTGTGGGTTCGAATCCCAACTCTGGCCCAACGTTGTGTCCTTAGGAAAGGCACTTTACACATATTTTCCTCACTTCACCCAGGTGTAAATGGGTACCTGGCTTTAGGCAACGAAGGATCTTCTCAGCGTGCACTGTATACTTCCAATAAAAGTTGAGAAGGTTTCTAAATTACTTTGGTCTGCTGGGGTAATAATGATTGTAAAGCACATAAAGCCAGTATTGGGATATGCGCTGCTATAGAAATGCAATCCATTATTATTAGTATTAGGCCTTGATATCGTTGTTTGTTTTTCTATTCATTGTGATGAATTCTTACGAATGCTCTCCTTTGTGCTGTGAGAATCTCCCTCTCTGAGCACTCATGCCTGGCACTGACAAGTTTGCTGTCAGAGATGGTTGTAGACTATGCCTAGCAAAGTAAACAAACAACTTTTGGTAGACTGGAAGAACGCTCAATGTTGCTTCTGACCACACGTAGCTTAGAATGTGAAATATCCACTTGAAATCAATACATTTTAACATGTCCAAGAGGACTCTTTATCTATAGCCAGACCCCCCCCCCCCCCTCCCCTCCTCTCTCTTTCTCTCTCACTCTCTCTCCCCCTCTTTCTCTCTCTCTCTCCCTCCCTCCCCCTCTCCCTCCTCCTTTCTCTCTCTCCCTCCTCCTCTCTCTCTCCTCTTTCCCTCCTCCTCTCTCTTCCTCTCTCTCCCTCCCTCCACCCCTCTCTCTCTCCCTCCCTCTCCCTTCCTCCTCCTCTCTCTTTCTCCCTCCCTCCCCTTCTCTCCCTCCTCCTCTCTTTCTCTCTCCCTCCTCCTCTCTCTCTCTCTCTCCCCCTCCTCCTCTCTCTCTCTCTCTCTCCTGTCTAGTGTCATCTATGTTTACTTCCACTGTCTGCCATCGACATCTGTAGTGTAGTAGTTAGGATCTTCACCTTTCATGCAGGAGATCTGAGTTTGATTCTCAATTGAAGACAAGCATCCCCATCTTCTGCTGGGGCCCGTCCCTTCAACCCAGATTGGCCCTGACAGGCGGGTTGGAAGTAGCCTGTCTCTTAAACGACCTTACCGTGTTGCAAGGAGCACAAACCCAAAACAAATTTTCTTCCCTTTCTCCACTTTTTCCCCCTCACCGAGCTTCTTCTCCTTCTGTCATGTCACTCTAATCCCAGAGTTTGCATAGCCACAAAGACGTGTAGTAGCAATCATTAACATCAGTTTCTCTCATTTCTCATGTCCAAGACACGTTTCTTGTGCTGAAGTCTGTGAAGTTGTGTCACTTTGGTTGCAATTACCTAAATAGACTAATTTAAATTTCTGGTCGTACCAAAAATACATTGTTGTAGTACATGTAGTATGGATCAGGGGTGCTCAACTGTTGGAATGTCAGCCAAAACTTGGCTTGCAGTGTTGTGTTTTGTGGCTCACTGGGTTGTTGGGAAAATGTTAATATCTATAGAGCAAAGAAATCAGACAGGGTTGGTAAATTGTTGCTGAAAATGGATCGTCAAATATTTTGTGAAATCAAACTTGGCTTATGACTGGAAAACATTGAGCACCCTGGCGGTAAACATTTTTTATAATTAAATGATTGAAAATTTTATGTGTATTGCTAAGCATGATGGACACCTTAGTAAAATCAAACATTATTTGGTCATTATTTTTCTGATCAATATAACCCAAGAGTATCAAAAGTAGCCCTTTTTAGATAGTATAGATTTTAAATTCAGAAAATTAATTATGTTATACTTCTTACTTCGGGTTATTATTTTTTTTACGTATTAGTGTTTAATTTTTCAATAATGAAATGTGTGTCTATTCAGGTATTGTTCGGGAGGTCACGGATGATAAGACATTACCCAAGGCAGAGAGGAAGAAGCAGCAAATCTTGCACGCACCCCATGCAACCCTCAAGGCCAAACTGGTGAAGTTAGCTGACAAGTTGTACAACCTAAGAGATCTGAAACGCTGCACACCTTCAGGTAGGTTTCTCTTGATATGTACGCTTGTGTTTGGTTCTACCTCCCTACTTGTAGCCGGCCTCTGTGGTGTAATGGTTAGACTTTTCAGCTATCACGCAGTAGATGTGCGTTCGAGGCCTGCTTGGGGCAGTTTATTTGATTGAGTCTATCTCCATTTCTCTGCTGGGATAGTGTCCTTCTCAGTCCGGGCTGGCTCAGACACTACTGAGTGACAGGCAGGGTTGAAGTTTGCTGTCACTTAAATGACCTTACAGTGTTGTAAGGATTGTTAAGGCAAAACCCAAACCAAACCAATCCCTTGTGACACTGTAACGTTATTCCAGAGGCGGGTTTCTCCCAACCCTGACTACTTGGGCCAATGTTGGGTAAGTAAGAAGGAAACATATCCCAGCAGACACATAGCGGGGATTGAACCCCCACCCTCTCCATGATCCACGAAGAGCGGAATAAGTACAACACACCAAAGACATGATGTATGATGTTTTTCATGTACACAGGCTTCGATTAACAAAGTGTCCGTACCCGGTATCCCAAAGAAATTTGCACCATCTCTGAGAGGCGTCTTGGTGGACTCTTGTGTTGCAACCACTGATGTAGTTTGGGTTTGTATTCTAGATACAGATATGTGCTTTGCTGCTAGACCTGTCAAGGCTAAAATAGCCAAAGAAGCTGGTGCCTCTATGAATAAATGACGCTAAACTAACTGGAGAGGCAGGTGTGACCTCCTTCATTTCCCCTCTTTGCCTGGAATATTGTTGAGATTTGTACACGGCCTTGGTCCTATTATGGCCATAGGTCAACTTAGTGACATGAAGTAGGAATAATAATGATAATGGATTGCAATTTTATAGCGCAATCCCAATTACTGGCTCTATGCGCTTTACAATCATTATTACCCTAGCAGATCAAAGTCACTCAGAAACCTTCTCAACTTTAATTAGACGTAAACAGTGTAAGCTGCCATTTTACAAGCGCTCAAACACTAACATACTGACAAGATCCGGCATTTATTTATACTGAGAAGACCCGAAAAGACACCCGAGAAGACCCAAAAAGACCCGAAAAGATAACCGAAAAGACCTCTGAATGTACCATGTTTTTTTGGTCGAAAAAGAAACATCCGTCCTAGCCTAAATAAAAATAATTGGGTCATTTGCTATAATTAGCAGAATGTTTTTAAAAGCCCGCACATTTCCTCTTCCGACTTTGTCTCCCGCGCGTCACCAAGCGATTTCGACACCAACGTGGAAGTTGACAGCTGTTTTCCCAAGGGGTCTTTTCGGGTCTTCTCTGGTCTTTTCAGGTCTTCTCGGGTCTTTTTGGGTCTTCTCGGGTCTTCTCGGTATAAATAAGTGCCCACAAGATCTCTCGCTGTCTATAGCCGGGTACCCGTCAACACCTAGGTGAAGTGAGGAAAATTTGTGTAAAGTGCCTCTCCCAAGGACACGACATTGAGCCCGAGTTGGGATTCGAACCTGCAACATTCCAATTACAAGTCCGGCACCCTAACCACTAGACTACTGACATATAATAATAGGCAACAGTACTTAAAAGTACACGAAAGAGACCACACAAGAGCACCAGCCTTAAGTCTGTTGAAGTTGGAGCTCGTTAGATTAAAAGACAACAACTCAACCGGGGGGGGGGGGGGGGGGGGGGGGGCGGG
>JAUKPP010316184.1:0-18554 GCA_032273245.1 Phyllaplysia taylori
CCATGAGATAAGTAACCAGTCATTCTCATTACTTGTCTTGTCATATTCGCTTCTACAGTATTCAAATTATTACGTGCCTTGTGTGAGGCCTAGTGAGAATCTATACTCGTACTCATGTACGATTGAATATTATGACATGTTTTATCAATCGAATATTGATTCCCCATATCGTCCTATGCTGTTTCGTGTGTTCATTCATTAAATAAGAGGCTCATTGTACAACAGTCGTTTGCTCTATTTTATTGTTTACTCTTTTCTGAACAATCTATTAAATTGTTTCATTAATGAGTCGAGATTCCAAACCGGGGCATAATTACAGTCACTATGATGAGGTTACTGTAAAACTTGAACAAAATACTGTTAGATACTATGACTGTCAGATACAGTGTAATGAAAACTCACCTGAAGAAAGAAGCATCTTTGAGAATGACGGTGACAGTGGAAACTCGACCATTTGCAAGCCAAGAGGTGAAGTCAAGTTGCCTGCATCATCAATTGCTGGTTAGGAAAGAAGACAGAAATTATTCATACCTTTCTGTAAAATACAAAAATGGTGCCAAACACAAATGGGCCACTTCTAAAACACTTTTAATACCTAACCAAATTTTATGTTGAAAGGTAAAGAAATCATTTTCTAGCCTCATGAAAAAGATAGAAGTGGTATGAGATCAGTTTTATGTGCCTGATGCCTTTGATAAGATGGAATGAATGAAATTGTTAACAATGAAAGAAAACGTAGTGATTTTGTTTCATAGTACTGCATATTTTAATGCTGCGTTACGAGAGCAACTGTATTTCATTTATGTTGATGCTACTACAGTTGATTCTGCTATGACTGAATTCACTTGAGTTGATTATCGGATAAGTTGATTGGTTTCAAGGGTTTAAGGCCCTCTTCTTTCTAATAAACTTATAAACTGATTTAGTTTTCAACTTCAGCTGAGCATATCGCTGATTGTTTAGCAAAGAGACGAATACCCCACTATAGTCCTTGTACTATTCGCCATTATGGAAAACAACCAACGATATCTTTATTTCACTCCACCAAAACCAAGAACTCATCAGTGTCGATTGTATGACCAAAGTTTCACAACAGAGATAAGCAAAGTCATTAATCATTACAACCATAACAAGATGATAGTGACATCTGATAAAATCCTCCAAAAGTGGAAAAATATCTACCTCCTAGGGCATAGAGCAGCTCTAGTCCTCGGATCATGTTCTGTGCTGGGGGAGGCTAGGGAGAGTCAATAAAAATGGCACAAGCATTAACACAAAATACAAGGAGTAAAGGTAGTGCACTGATGGTCTGCTTTTTCTTTTGTGTTTTATATGCAGTGTATGTCTACAATAATATAATATAAGATTAGATAAAACATATAAGATAAGAATACATAAGATCAATAAGATAAGATACATACTTTACTGATCCACTAGAGGAGAAAATTCGCTCTGTGCCTGTTGGTTTCTCCACAATACATGGGTGCAGAAAAGTTCATAATATAGTCCTACCCTCTCTCTCTCTCTCTCTCTCTCTGCCCCTCATTCTATCTCTCTCTCTCTCTTTCTTCTAATGTCAATCTCAAATGTGCATATCTTATGGTCAATAAAAAATATTTCGAAAAAATGTTTTTTTTATAGTAGAACCAGCAAAGTAAATGATCAACTCACAGACATGAAGTGAAACCTGAGCACATTGGCAATGCCCAGGGCTTTGAGCTGCAGGATGACGGGGGCGAGGTCGCTTCTCTGCATCTCCGGCGCTGTGGACACCGGCAGCTTCTCAAACTCTTCCTCTGTGGAAACATAAACGGTAATTTGTTTTGTCCTCGACATTGTGAACTAACATCAGCCCCAAGAAATAGATTAGGAAAATAGAAAGAAGTAGAAGAAGCAGCCTACACCGGAGCGCCAGCCAACCACCACTATATCAAAGATGTTGATATTTAGTCTGTACAATGAGTGTTGGGCTTTCGTCAATTAAAATATTTCTCTCCTTCATTCTTTACAAAAAGCTCATTCAAAATTTCAGATAGGAATGGCTAACAGCCGTTAATCCTTTTTTAAATTTAAAGCACAAGAAATCATCAGAGTGATTCAGATATGGAGCCTTGTGTACTAGGTGGTCCCCTAGCCATAGACAACCCACATTGTGTGTACAGGGCTTCAGACATGTGTACTGTGAAGATTTGCAACATCACTCAGATATGAGGCAAAGCTTGAAAGCACCTTGTGTGTTTTGTGCTTTTAAAAAGTAAATTGTCCACTGCAATCTTCAGAATCTTTCTCAATGACTGTAGTGAAAAAAATGCTTTTGTGTTAACATAAGATTGCTAAGTAGCTAAAACAAAATTCAAAGGGAGGGAAAAAAGTGTTAATTTCTATATGCAACAATTTTAGAGTTATTTCAAATCAAAATTGTTAAAAAAAACCACAACCCTGCATATCATTCGCTTTTCCCCTTTTCTATTCTATCACCATGAAACTTGGATATTTTGGCCAGGAATTTTGCCTATCATGCATAGGGTGAAAGTTCAATTCGGCATTGGACAAATATTTCAGTGTCTCTGCTGGGACAATGTGTTCCTTTTAACCAGGCTTGGCTCTGACAAACAGGGTCAAAGTGGGCCGCTACTAAAATGACCATATAGAGGCATAAAAACAAAAACCAGCCAAACCCAACTCTTGACAAGTTCCATGAAAGTGCAACTCCACAACCTAAATCCCTCATGGACAATCACCTGTGTAGAGCCTGTAGGCTTTGCCGGCCCGCAGTCGGCCCGCTCTTCCTGCTCTCTGATTGGCTGAAGCTTGAGACACGGGGATGATCACCAGAGATTCTTCAGAGGAAAAAAACAATAAATGAGTTCACTCTAGAAATGATTCAAAAGAAATTCAAAGAATTAAAATCAACTAATACCAGAAAAGCTGTAAAAATGAATATATCTTAAGTCTAGTTCTGTCTTCTGCCTATGTCCAAATTTTTATGAGGTGCATGAGCAACATCTTATCTTTCAACCAGAGAGCTGAAGTCACATTTTTTACTTGAAGACACAATAATGTAGATAACACAGCTAGCACTGAACTCACAATTTTCCTGGTCTTCTTTTCTGTATGATGGAGCTTTCTAACTCTGCCACTTACCAATGAGTTGCTGTATTTTCTTGTAATTACCTTTGGTTACAAATATTTACATCCCAAGCAAAGAAAACTGTCCTCTTCAAGAACATCAAAATTTAACAATCATCTACCCAAATTATAAAAAATGCAATTTCTGTTTACAGTACTACTGCCTAAGCCAATCACTAAGCATTTAAGAAATATAACTATTGTGGTGTGTTTGTATTCACATTTCACACTCTAAAACCATGACAAACTTTTCATGGGTCCTGCAGCAGAAGGCAAGAAAAATTAATCATCGATCCCACTCACCAATACCAGATTTGGGATTGTATGCTTTCAGCTTCACAAAACCTGTGTCCACAACTGAAAATATACAAATAAAAAAAGGAAATCTTGAATCAACAGAGAATGAGCAAACCAGAGATAGGAAAGCAAAATTTTTAAAAAAATATTTTAGATAGTTTTCATGACGTTGTTGCACTGACTTTTTATCGCAGTTACACTATAAAACATTTTAGATGACATTTATCATACCTGCATCAACTCAAAAATCCTTATATTCATCAACTCAGATTTACAAAAACAGTCCAGGTATAAAAACATGCATCTTATGTATAGACAAATGGAAGCAGCTCTTACCTATGTCAGGACAATGGTTAGGCTCTTCACCTATCAGATGGGGCATGCAAGTTCGAGGCATACATAGGACAATTTCAAAAAATATCTCTGTTTGCTGAGATAAATAGTCCCTCCTGGATTGGCCCTGACAGACCAGATCAAGGTCAACCGCTTCTTAAATTACCTCACAGTGTTGCAAAGCTCAGAAAACCAAAACCAACAAAACCAAGCCCATCCTATGGTAGAATTCTGATGTGTGGAGGCGACGAACACTAAACAATTTTACCCAACAATGCTGTAACTTACTATAGCTAATCCCTGGAATGGTGATGGACGTTTCGGCAATGTTGGTTGCCACCACAATTTTCCTTGTATATTTGGAACTCCGATCAAACACTTTCATCTGAGGAAATATTTACATAGACAATCTCGCAACCATGCATGTAACAGACTTAATTCAGTTTCTCAATTTTGCATAAATAAAATATCTTACAATGCTGTCAAGTGATTTCTCAAACTTTGCAACATAATTCACCAAAAAGTACACTTTGACTGCATGAAAACAAAAGTTTAACTTCAACTTGACATTGTTAACTGGTGGATGTCTTGGTCCTAGCACTTGCAAGGAAAAAAATGTTATGGCAAGAAGTAACATAGAATAAGATGGAGAGTTAGACAACCATGAAACAACCAATAGTGACAAAGAGTAAACCAATATATTGTCCACAAAAAAAGACAAGAAATCACATACTTCAACCAACGAAATCCTTGCACAATGGTGTACGCTCAAGTCCAGGATTGTAAACATGTTCCTTTCTATGTAGTCTATTTTGTGCCAATCATGTACTTATGCTATACATGCGTCTTTGTAAGTATGTCTCCCTGTGTGTGTGTGTTTGTGTGTGTGTGTGTGTGTGAGTATGTGTGCGTGTGTGTGTGAGTATGTGTGCGTGTGTTTGTGTGTGTGAGTGAGAGAGAGCGGGAGAGAGAGAAGGAGAGCCTATTTATTCACCTGCATGAGAGTGGTGTGTGTTATAGTAAGTGTATGAGTGAGTGATTTCTATGAGAACAATTTTGCGTTATGTATGACTGTATTATCGATGTAAAGCGCCTAGAGCCCAACACGGGGATTGGGCGCTATTTAAATCTACTCATCATTATTATTATCATACAGTGCACATGACAATCAGGCAGCCGTGAGACAAATTGCATTCCCCAGCCGTCAATCCTTACCTGCTCAGCCGCAGGAAGACTGCCATGCATGGGAAGAACTCGCATCTTCATAGAATCTTTGTTGAGTTTTCTTGCTTCAGATCTGACAGGATTCAAATGAAAATGATTGGAAAAACTTTAAAAAAGACTTTGATTGAGAAGCTAATATCCATATACATGAGGCAAGACAGCTAAAATAAAACAGCTAGCCCCTCTAAAAAATAAATCACAAGAAACTAGCATAAATGTCACAATTTTCTGTCATGAAAACAATTTATAGAACAAAATACCAAATTCCACTGCTCCAAAGAACTGATAAAAAACACAAACTTTCCAATAATAGAAAGGGGCAAATACAGACAGCAAGTCTGCATGAAATCACCATAATATAAATAAAGAGTAGATTGGGAAGAAACTCGAAGTAAGCAAAGGCTAGATTTGTATAAAAAATGTCGACTTTTTGATAAAGAAAGATATTTTCAACTTACATTAGCTGTGAGACGACATCATCCACTTCGTGCTGAAAATATCAGACAAAATACACATTTAGAAATCTTCAAAAGTATTAAGTAAGTTCATAAATCATACAGGGAGAGAAAATCTTGAAAATATTTCAAGCAATGTCAATAATCATCACTTCAAAGACCGGAACAACTGTTCACTGACAGTCAGGCCCAGCATTACTGAAAAAAGTAACCAGTATATAACAACAACAAAATATTTTTGCTGCAGGGAGGACTATGCACAAGTTATGATGGTTCACTGCATACACCTTGTTATTTGCTAGCTGGTCCGGTTTTACGCCCCTTGTAAGACTAAGGTTGTTTTAGAGGCCCGCTACTTCAACCATTCCGTCAGGGCCAAGCCATGCTGAGACGGACTCAACATCATAGCACAGAGATGAGGTTGCTTGTTCAACTTAAGTCCTCTGTGTGATAACCGAAGAGCCTAACCATTACTTCACCCATGCCAGTCTGCATATAGTTGTAAAAAGTTTGACAGCAGAAGAAAAACATCCTAATATCCATAGTCCATCCCTGAGTAGCTGGTAAAGTTTAGAAAAACTGTTATCAGTACCTACACAAGCTTTGATAATTGATTTACCTTGTAGTGCAAATTTATATAAAATAATTTTACCCGTAACTTGAAGGGTTGACGATAATTTCTAAACCTCAGATTTGCCAACAGGTAAGGAGCAAGAAGTGAAATCCAATTATTCTGCCTGCATATAAGCTGCTGAATTGCTTAGGATGGACAAGAGGCCGGTTCAGAAATCCAGATTTTCAATTTAATCTGGAAAATTGGCACTTGTGAAAATTACAGCACATTTAAAAAGTCAGTGGCCAGTGATTTAAGGATATGAGTGACTAAGGATATACAGCTTGCTCTTACCATGCCAGTGAGAAAAACAATGATGTCTCCTGGTCTCTCATTGAAGTGTATCTTCATGACTGTCTCAACTGCCGCCTTTATATAGTTTGGCACAGGACTGGGGAAAGATGTACAATAGAAGGGCTGAGATGAAAAAAGTGATGTTATTTTTGCTGTTTTGTTTGCTAAAAAACATGTCAGCATGCTGTTGGGAAAGCTGTGCACTGCAAGAAGACCATTTTAGTGTAATTACGGATAAAAACCTCCATGGGAACTCTAAGATTTACCGCACACCTTAAACAGGCTGAAGCAGCAAGCCTATGAAGCTCTGTAATGGTTAGGCTCTTTGCCTATCATGCAGAGGATAGGAGTTTGATTTCCTCATTGAACAGATATCTCCATATCTGCTGGGGCTTTGTGTCCCTCTCAGAACTGGTTGGTTCTGACAAGCAGGGTCGATGTAATCCAACACTAAAGTAACCCAACCCTTAAAATGACCTTACAGTGTGAAAAGGAAAGTGATACAACAAAATAAACCCCAACAAAACCTCTCCTATAGCTTCTTCAACATCCAAACAGACAGTACTGGTGATCTTCCAAATTAAAGTTGTGGCCAGAACTCACTCTAATGTGTAGTGAACATCAACTGGATATTCTCTTCCTTCTATCGTCAATATGGCTGCTGTGTCCTTCCTGAAAAACAAAGCATAAAGATATTGTATTCCTGATAACTTCACATTGAGAGTTTACCAATTTTTGGAAGGGTAAGAAGGCACTTTTTTCAAAAACACTCCAAGCTGTCAATCCAAAAAATTAAAAAAGTTCCTGTAGTTAGTAGTAGGATGATTACGATAACTGGGATCAACTATCGCTGTTATGAGAGAAAAGGAAAAGTGTTGATCATGCGGAGTAAAGTACGTGCCGCACTGGTGAACGAGAGCAGAGTGAGAAGGTGTAAGACCAATGAAATAAACGTCCGCAGTCTCACTCGGGTTGAGCTCATGTTAGGGAGCAGAGAGAATTTGTCGGACGTCTGAAAGTCATTGGGGGGCCCTAATGAACTACAACCAAAGTATAATGAGTGAGACTGAGAAATAGTATGACGTTAACAGTGTAAACAGAAGAAAAAGATGAGTTAGCCGTATAGTTACTACGTCACAAGTCATCTATCGTTACAGTTTCTCAATCTGTTCAGTATGCTAGATTTCAGTGACAAAATTTTGTTTCTGATGTCTTCTTATTTAATGCTTCTTTCCTTTGCTTTTTTCTCAAAGCATTCTAAAAGAGAATCAGAACAAAGTTGCTCAATGTAAAACCTAAATAGCTCACGCTTGTTATAGGTGCAATCACAAAGAGTTATAACAAAGGAGCCACTCACTCTGGGTCATCTGTTTCATTCGTGTTGAAGAAATTTCTCATTTCCTGTAAGAAAAAAGAAGTCAGTTCCAAATTAGATCATAAATTTGCTTCAACAGCTAAACATAAAAGCCTATCAAGGAAGCTATTAAAGTATTAGCCTTTAGCACTTATGCAACATGGCAGACAACATAAGTCTCTTGATTTTCATGCCGCCTGAAGTGCTAATACATCATAGAAATCGGTGTATCTTGAGTGGGAGTTGAACTAGACTCTACATGATACAGAGCTTTGATAAGCATTTCTTCCTGAGTAAAAATAGTAGTCACCAAGATAAAAAAAATACATAAAAATTTACCAGAAATACAATACAAAAATGCAGCAATATTGTCTGATGATAAGAAGGCGAATCCCAGTGCTTCCAGCGCTATTTATCTTCTATTCTACTATTCATCTACTCTAAGGATCTGTATCTATAAGTGTAAGAGAGGGAATTGATAATCATCAGTTTTCCATTGCTTACCTCTGCATCCAAAGTGGCAGATGCTACAATCAATTTGAGATCTTTTCTCCTTTTCTGAATCTATGAAGAAAAATACAAAAAAGTATTGCAATAGCCAAATAAATAACAACATTGTCTAAAGTTACACAAAAAAAACCCCTAAAACTTTGCACTACAACAGATGTATATAAAAATAATTCTAAGCATCTTATAAAGACAACCAGGGAAAATTTGTTTAAACATCAAAATGAAAAGTCTGAGACGTTAACTGAGACAGACTATGTAAAGCTAAGGAAAATATAAGTAAAGTTAAATGATAAGTGTTGGACATCTTTAGAAACCTTAACAAATTTAAGATTTATGTTTTTTCTTGATTTGTAAAGCCAAAAACAATATTGGCTAAGGTTCCATAACACAGCTATCTAAATAATCCATCTCATACATAATTTTCTATTGTTTTACACTGCAACTCTAAACAATAAAACCAATACAATACCCACCTTTCTGAGCAGTCCCAATATGATGTCAGTATTTAGCGCACGCTCATGTGCTTCGTCTAAAAGAATGATGCTGAAAAGAAATGCATGGTTTAATTAAACCATAATCAAGTACTATGATAATCAAAGACAAGTGGAAGGACAATATTGAAGTTAATGGGAGTCATGATTGCACTGTCAGACTATTGTCAAACATAAGGATGTGAGATCAAGAATCGTGATTTTGATGACTGTAACAGAAACTTTCTGAAACAACATTTCATTAGTTATAACTTCAACATTTGCAAAAAATGTATCCAACACTTACTCATCATTTCATCTTAAAAACATTTGCAGAATAACATTTGCATTGAACATACCGATTCACACTTTTCAGGCTAAAACAGCAAAAAGCTGACATTTCTTTTAATAAATCACTACTTTGATAATTTCACCCCAAAAATGCACAGGAATCCTTACTGTAACTTTAGTCTACTTGCTTGTTTAGCACTGCTTTTAGCCCCTCGCAAAACTGCTGGGTCATTTTAGAGACCGACTACTCAGACTGCCTGTCAAGGCCAACCTGGGCTGAGAGGGACACAACATCCCAGCAGAGAGGAGGAGATGTCAGCCCAGACTGGGGATCAAACTCCCCATCCTCTGTGTAATAAACAAAGAGCCTAACCATCACACAAAAAACGCTAATACTTAATCTGAGACTATGTCAAGTTACCTGTACTTCTTCAACAGTGGGTCCTTCATAATTTCTCTGATCATCATGCCATCTGTCATAAACTGATGATAGGAAAATACAAAGATATAAAAATAAATGCTCATAAAGCCACATACATTGAACAAAAAGTTATGAAAAAAAGGAAGGTTTTTTTCTTAAAATGCACAAACTTTAAACAAAACTTAATGTCACAGACATATTTGAAGAGATATTGATAATTTTATATTGCCTTTTTTTTTCAGCTCTTCTACTTCAGTAAATTATGATATCTTGATTTGCTGCTTTAACATTGCAGGAATCAGAAATGAGAATACATGTATTTTCATTGACAATATAAAATGTTTCCATATTACAATACTTGTACAAATGAGTGCGAGAATCATAGATGAGCTATTGGTATATTCAAACTTATCATGAAATAGATGGGAATACATGTACATGCCATAAGCTGAACTTTAATCAAGAGAAAGAAAGTGGGAAAAAGAAATTTATAAAGCTAATTATAAACAGGAAGATATCTTACGTTCTTTCTTCTTCTGCATTTCAAATATTTACTTTACCCAGGTGTGAATGGGTACCCGGCTATAGACGGCGAACGATCTTGTCAGTATGTTAGTGCTTTAGCGCCTGTAAAATGGCAGCTTGCACTGTATGCTTCCCAGGAAGTTGAGAAGGTTTCTGAATGACTTGGTCTGCTGGGGTAATAATGATTGTAAAGCGCATAGAGCCTGATTTCGAGCGGAGGAATGCGCTACATAAATGCAATCTATTATATTATTATTATTATTAAATATTCATTTAAACAATGTGTTACTAAAATAGCCGAAAAATGACCTTAATTCTTGTTCTGTCCTCGTCACAACAATTATCAAAGCGGATGAGATAACCCACTTCATCCCCCAGAATTGCTCCTCGCTCTTCAGCTATCCGAGTCGCGACCTGTGGCAGAGAAAGAGAGAGTAAATCTTATAAGTGACACACAACCATAAATAACATACTATCTTACTACATCACATCACGTATATCATAAGCCTGTAGCTGTCGTGTGCCGATCAATTCAGAAGCGAAAGTCACTACGATGAGGAGAATTTTTACTCATCTTGCAAGGAAAAAATTGTCGAAGTAACTATGAAGCAAAAGTGTCAAACACTGATGTGCAATCACGAATACACAACACACCAAAGGTTGCTCCACTACTTATATAATGAATCTACAAAAAGCTTGAGGCTTATTCCACAATTCTATCCTATAACTGCTTAAAACTTTACTCAAAATCTTTATGGTATTAAAATTTTTGTGGAAATGGCCCAAAATACTTGACCCAACAACCTGACTGCTCTTGGTGGTTCAGGAGTGCACGCTTATAGATCCATTTTAGCAAATTTGAAAGCGAAGCAAAACCTTACTCCTGCCCTACTCGGACTGGCAACATGCAATGAGATTGTAGAAAAATATTTTTACTCTTCAGTCTAGCTCGATTTCAAATTGCTTCCATCTCAGCAATCTTGACGGGCACTTTAAATTACAGTAACTTCACAGCTCCTATTTAAACTAGGCTAGCGTAGTCTACTTGACGGTATCAGTAATTTCTTCAAAGACTAGAGTCATTCAGGGCCGGTGAGCTTTTTCTTACAGTGACTGCTGCAACTCTCCGTGGCTGTGTGACCCCGATCACATGACCTTCACCTCCCCATCCAGCCTCGAGCAGGTACTGCAATGAAGGAAGGATCTTATTGAAAAGAGAGACTGGGAAAAAGAGACATTTGAGCATCCAGAGGAGACAGCTTGATATGAAGACACAAAATGACTTCTGTAAGGAAAGGTCAAAATGCTCAGCATTGTGTGTTTCATGTTTGTGGATCTGAATCTACCCAGCTACTAGCGTTAGAGACTGGACTTATATCTACCTCTGACTGAAGTCATGGCAGATACTTACATCATAGTTGCAAAATAGCATTCGAGGGTGTTCCAGATCCTGAAGGGGGTCAAACTGCCATGCAAATGTCTTTTAAGATATGCTCATCAAAAGTGTGGAAATTTTCCCCAACACATGAATCTGAACATTATTGTGTGCTGAAAATCAATATAATTGCTAAACATTGTGTGTATAATAAAACAACCATGCTTTACAGCAGCCATGGTTTTAAGTTTTTAAACTCATTTTATAGTATTAATTTAAGAGAGTCTACATGTATGCATGAAGACTGACAGAGGCCCTTGCATATGAGACTCACCTGAGGTATCTGTGTGCTCTTCCCACATCCAGTCTCGCCAATAATGACAACAGTTTGGTACTTCTCTGCCAGGTACAAGATATGGTTCCGATACTGAAATGGATAGATGAATGCTAGAATCAGTTAAAATTTTTAAAAATTTCTTTTAAGAAAGGAAAAGAATAATTACAAATTAAGATGGAAAACGTCACATGACAGTTTCTTTCAAAATTACTAATCTCTAAAGATAAAAGTATATATATCAGCTGTGAGAAAATATCCAGTTGTTTTTTTATTTCATTACCCCATCACAAGATTTAAAAAATAGGTGGAGTGTCAAGGAAAAAGGGAAGATATCTTTCTTATTTTCTCACCTGAAACACAGGGAGTTTCTGTCTCTGCTGCTCAATGGAGAGATTCCTGTTTGGATTGTAAGTCACGCTGGCACTCCCGAGCCCGCCCTGATCTGCAGACGTTGTCCGCTCCTCTGATATCTTGGTTAATCCAGGACCAGCAGTGCCTTTCAGAAAAAAAATCTACACATGGCTCTCTACAAAATTGTATGTCAAAAGTAGGATACAGATCAGTTCTTCAAGATAAAGAAATCGAAAAAATTTAAGAAACCTCTATCTTAATGGCCACAAAAGTTTGAGGAAAGTGTACTTTGATAGCCATACTTTCTGTACCAGTACATTAAATGAAAAGCAGTGATAAAAAATAATATCCAGAGACTTTGCTGTCTCATAAAAAAGAAAAGAACTTCCGAAAGATATCCAATACAGCCAAACCTGTCCATAACAGTCGCCGAAAATCACAGAGACAAGTGGCCCTTATAAGCTGGTGGCCGCTATGGAGGAGGTCAGAGTTAGGGTCACCTATCTAATGTCCATATTGTGAGAAACCAAATCAGTCTAAAATCTCATGAACTAATATAAACCCCCATCAACAATGATAATGCATAAGTTTAGTATAAAGACCTACACAGTAAATAGTTAGGGACCAGCAGGCATTCTAGATCAGGTTTCGAGTTTGAGAAGGAAATTTTTTGCAGAAATCTCCTCAAAAGTGACCCCTATCATCTATGAGGAGGTTGGAAGGACGCTTTGTCATGGAAAACAAGTGGTTGTCGCTGCATTGGGCATGGTTTTGGTTTTGGTTACCAGTTTTAAGTCCCCTGCAACACTGTAAGGTCATTAAAGAGAGGGCTACTTCAACCCTGCCTGTCAGGGCCAACCCGGACTGAGAGGGAAAAAATCCCAGCAGAAAAAAAACCCAGATTGTCTGTGATCGGGGATCGATCTAGGGTCTTCCCGCATGCAAGGCCAAGACCCTAACCATTACACCACAGCGCCGGTGCATTGGGCATGGACTGGGTTGAATAAAATAAAACCTAAAAACACAAGGGTGTCATAGAATAGCTCTTGGCTTTAGTACAGGTAGCCGCTATGGAGAGGTGACCACTAACCCTGCAAACGCTCTATACTTCGTCTGCTTGGTTAGTATTGTTTAGGATTGCACTATGTAAGGCTTTGCTGGCAGGTTTGCGTGAACTACGATATACGCTTGGCACGGCACAGCACAGCCAGACAAGAAGTGTTACGTGTCTCTTTGGTATGTTCCAGAGGAGGGCTGTGCATGTGTAGGCTAGTCTCTCAACCGGCGAGCGCCTGCAAAGTGCTTTATTGTAGTGCAACAGGCAAGAGCTGTCAAGAGAATGCTGAGCAAGCCTTGTCTTCGTCGTTATCACACTTCTCAAGGCGTGTGTGGGCATTTTCAAAGGCAGCTTTAAGTGTACACATACTTGATTGATTATTCCAATCCTTGTCTCTGATTATTTTTATGAGGTCCCAGTTTGGAGCTAGAAAAGGGTTCATCACCCATCCAACTGAACTAACTTATCAAAAGCTAAATTTGGTTAGGAAACTTAAACCACAAATCCCAAATAAAATGGTAATGTTGAGTGAAGAAGGTTGATTGATGGATCAAAATTAAATAATTCCTAGACAATAATGATAAATAAAAGTGAAAAATATCCCACCTGGTTTCCAGAAGCGAGGAGCGCCACTTGATGAAGCATCTCCAGACATGCTATCCTGTAATGTTTCATAAAAATATTATAAATACTATATTATTATGGATCAATTCATGAAACGTGTTCCTTTACAAAAGGCATCCCGAGCCTGGGCTGACTTTGAACCTGTCCAGCCGAGGCAGAGTTATTCAGATGACCTGGCAACAGTTGCGCCAAAAATGACATCAAAGAAACACCCAAATTTGTTTCTAAAACTTGATTTAACTTCAATCTAAATCCTAACCAGTTCAAGGAAATCTGCTAATGGGCAAGAAACCAAAAAGTCAAATGTCGAAAATTAGGGGTGAGTGGACCTGAATAGAGCCCTGTTTACTGATTTCTCTCATTTTTTGTCTTGACTAGACTAAGACTGGGATGCACGAAGCAAGTCAATAGTTCGAATAATTTTAATACTCCACTCCATAATTGATTGTACTCGTAGAAGCTCACAAATATACATGCTGGCAGGGTAGGTTTTAATCTTAAGCAAAAAATTAGTCATGTAGGCCATAGGCCCACCTCGCTAGACTGAATTTACGCTGTTATGGAATAGACAATTAAAGTGGCTACCTGTTATCGAGTACGGCCACATCGACTGGCTAGCCGTACTCGGATGGACCCCTGACCAATAATAAGTGTAGAACGAGGCTCCACTTGGTCAGAAGTGTGTGTGGCTTAGTGGTAGGGTGTTGGCTTGTTAATCAGAAGGTTGTGATTTCAAATCTCACTCTGATCATGTCTTTTTTTTTCCTTTTTAAAAAAAATTTCTCTCACAAATTTGTGAGTTCAAATCTAGATCTAGATCTAGTTTCGATCAAGAGATTGTTTTTTCCACTTTTAAAAAAATTATCACACACAAGCTTGTGAGTTTTTGTTTCGATCTATGTCTACCCGTACTGTTTAAAGAAAAATAAATATAAGTACAGGTCTCAACAATAGTAATTATTCAGGTTTTAAATACATGCATGCATTGTTTCGTCTCAAGCTCAATGCATATATTATATAGATTATATATACTCTACGAGATCTAGATCTAGATATTACAAACTAAAAGTCTATTTACAAATCAGGTTCTTTTATGCCTTCTCTATGAGTCTATCCATCATTAAGTATGACTAGCCTGTCGGTGTCGCCGTACTTAAGTTTAAGGCTAGCCTGTCGATGTCTCCGCACTCGAGTACAGTTGCTGTACTCGAGTTCGGGTAGCCTCTTCCTGCTGAGCATTTACTTTGGCCGAAAAAACTGTCCACTAGATCTAGCTTCAGTACCGATCTAAGAGTAAAGTAAAAGCACCACTGACCACAGGTCATGACATTAGTAAGGGAAACTCATTCAAACAGAGTAAATAGAGATTCTTTGTGGGCACTGCTGGTCTCAGACTGGTCTGTACTAGCTAGTACTGTGACTGTGCATGTTCATGTTCTGCCGCCAGTTCTGGAGTTTGGCCCTAACTTACTCTAACTTAGAAGTTTTATTTAGAGTCTCTCTCTAGATCTAGATCTAGACTAGATTCTAGGAGGTCTACTAAGTAGATCTATTAAGAAGATTAAAAAGTCAAGTCTTAACTAAGTTAACTTAAGTAAGTCCCAACTTTATTCCGCAGATCTCTCTGTCTCTACTAACTCAGATCAATTCGTGGATGCTTCCTAGTAAATGGTGACAGTGACATGAGCTTTACCAGTACCAGTGGGTCTAGGCCTCAGGACCTAACAGCAAAATTCTTGGGTCTCCGCCTGTTTGTTTACACACACTTGACCACCAGTGATCGGGGATGTCGTTTTATTTTCGATTTTGAGGGGTTCATACTATACTTTGTTTCGTATTGTAATGCACAAAGGAAAAAAACGGATTTATGTAAAGAATCTTGGCTTTTCATCAACTGTATTTAGCTAATTTAAGTATTTTATTATATGCATTTACTTTTTCTAGATATAATAGCTTTTTGGGGTTAAATTCTGTTCTATTTTGCTATTTAGTAAAATTTATTTATATTCTTAGTTTTATAACAGCATTGTACTGATGGAAAACATTGTGGAACTACCCGGTGAAAGAAATCACTTCCGGTTTGCTTGTCGCTGAAGCCAGAGCATCATTATTATTGTTGACAGTAAGCAAATCTTTCGTCTTTGTAATAAAAATTTCTGTTTTATTTTAGGCACTGCTTAAAAAAAGAGTGGTCCCGATCCCCGGCTTTATCTTTGAGTAGAATCCAAGTAGTGTACAATAACAAAGAAGTAGGAGAGAAGAGTAGAGCCAGGACTGAGGACTGGCAGGACACAGTTTAGTTTGTTGATTGAGTTAGCCTTGCTTGTACCTAATTTAGAATAATATTTATTGACACATCTATGTAGGGTAGGCCCCTAATCCTAACTTCTACTTATATTAAATTAATAAAGTATCTGCCCATATGGTTAAATTAGTCAAAGTTTGAATGGCTGAGCGTAGGCCTAATCACCAGATGCCAGATTTGATTGAACACACAAAAATATGTGATGAAAAATTTTTTTAAAGGAATTAAAAAGACATGCATGATCGAAGTGATATTTGAACTCACAATCACAACCCTAATTAACCCAAGCCAACACACTACCACTAAGCCACACACCCTTCTGACAAACTGAAGCCTCGTTCTATACTTGGTCAGGGGTCCACCTGCCTGAGTACGGCTAGCCTGTCGATGTCACCGTACTCGAGTACAGAAAGTAGAAAGTCAGGCCAGTCAGGGTTGTTGTTGTCTTTTGGATTATCACAAGTTTCGGATTGAACACTTGCAGTTTTAAAAAGGCACCCACTGTATTAAGATAAAATCATTTACTTTGCTTCCATTCGTCATCCTTAAATCTATGTAAAGCGGGTTTTTTATTTCAGGTTTTGCTGGTTTTCATTTATCAGAAATTATTATTTCAGGTTTAGGTTCATGAACTTGATTTCACCCTTGCGTGTGTTTACGTCAGGGGGAGGCTTTCCTTTCTTTTGAATTGAACAAAAATAGACTCTTGAGCGTACACTAATTATTTGACTCGTGTTTGGATTGATTTACAATCATTGGTGTTGTACATCCATTTCATTTTCAACATCTTATTGGTTTTGGCAAGAAGACTATGTGACTCATTAAGTGTTCCATACGCAAGTATTGATTGACTGTCATTCTTTTATCTCCAGCCATTGAAGAATCTTCAAGATGGCAACCACCAGTGATGTGAGAGATATTCTGGAGCTGGACACAGGGCAGGCTACCAGTGAATATGTCACCAAAGAATCTCTGATGAATGATGGAAAGAAAGTGGGTTTTGTATGATACTGTATCATGTTTATTTATTTGTTTTTTAGCTGTGTTTTTTCTCTCCTTTAGTTTCACCAATCTCAGACAGTGTGCGATACTTGTAAGCCCTGGATACAAGATAAAATACCCGAATTACTCTGGAAAATTTAGAAATTTGCCCATACCCATGATTTGTTTGTCCACTTTATTGTTCAAAGATGGTACAGAAACTATAATAAGAAATATCACTCATATTTTTTGTTTTTCGTGTTTCAAGAATTTTTTTTTTTGTGATCTCTGAAATACCCACTTATCTTAGTAACTTAATAATGAAATCACAAATATATAATGGTAAAGATCAATATTTTTTTTTATAATTGCCAAGCCATAGTAGGCTTCTTCGGCCTTGCCTGTTAGTTGGTGAGGCCAATGTAGGCTGAAGGGACAACATCCCAGCAGGGAGACGGAGATGATCGCTTAATGTGGGGAGGTCAAACTCCCATCGTCTGCATGTTGTGCAGAGAGCTTAGCCATTGCACCATATTATAAGCTGGTCATTTACAGAAAAACACTGGTTTCTTTCATGACTTTGATTTCATAGTTGCTGCCAACTCTCATGTATTCTGCCTCCTCCCTTCTTTGACACATATATTTTTCTTTCAACTTGTAATTTGCTCTTGGCTCTTATTCTTACAGCTTGATGCAAGCCCCACTTGGCTGAAAAATACTGACTAAAAGTACAAATCTTTGTGTTCTCAAGCTTATTCTTTGGTTGGTTTTCCTTTTCAGAAAAAAGTCAAGAAACCTGATGCAGCAATTAAGCGTCCAGAAGGAATGCACCGAGAGTTATGGGGACTGCTTCACAATGATGCTCGCTATCAGACGTAGGTCTAAAAAATACCAATGAACTGATCATGTGAATTATTTGGAAACTATACTTTTTGTGTTTTTAATGATTATTACAGACCTGCCACTTATACCGATTTCATCGGTATTATACCGATTTTTTCAGCAATATACCGAATACCGATCTTAGGCGCCGAAATACCAATCTCCCGAAAAATTCATTTTTGTTCGACGAAAGTGCCGAAATTTTTCGCTACCGAGATATTTCCACGAATATTATAGTGGAGATGACAGGAAGTGAAAAAAATAAACTTACATAGACTTCCGATTTGAAGAATACAGACTTCCGGTTTAAAATCATCAAGTACCGCCATTTTGGACCTGTTATCGATAGGATCTTTTCTTTCGTAAATCGTGTGAAATAATAATCTTTTGTTCCTTTTTATGCTTGAAATGTGTACTTTGCTATTTTTTGTAATGATTCCAACGGCATTACACGCTCGATGGCCATTATTTGACTCTGATGGAGGTGGATTTTGTTCTGAATCGATGATGGCTCAATTGCTGCTTTCGACTTAGTACCACTTCGCATTTTAAGATCATTACCAAAAACGTCAGTGTCAGATTTAAATACTCAAATTTAACTTGTGAAAAGAACAGCTATCATATTATCCTCTTTAATAAATTAAGAAAGCGATATTACTGGATAGTTTTAAATAATTTAGTTGTATATTTATGATAAATTTCAAGCATAGTTTACGGAACAGAGAT
>JAUKPP010316294.1:0-18553 GCA_032273245.1 Phyllaplysia taylori
AACTAATTAATCAAGTTTAATGACTTTTACAGACCCCACAGTATTTTTTTGTTACGTTTTGTCTTGTCCCTTTTTTTCATCAATTGTCCCTTTTTTTGGCTCTAGAAGTCCCTATTTCCGGAAAATTGGACTAGGCAGGCCTGGGTCCGTGAGCTGAGGCATATTGCCACTAAATTGGTAGATTTTGATCTCTAGCTCTTGTTCCATGGTCCCTGGTGACCTCCATGTACATTATGTGGGTGTGATGATTGTTGAGGATATACATGTGATAAGGGGTCAGTGGATATGGGGTGATCTGGAAAGATTGTGGCTGTTTTTTTTCTGTTTCAAACGACAAGTGACAATGATGGTTGTCATTAATCTTTGATACGGTTGGACAATTAGCCAAATATAGATGATGTGCAAGAAAGGCTAAGTAAGAAGCATATAATGTAAACTTTTCATTATCAGCCTTTTCTTTTCATGTCTGTTTGTTGTCTGTTTTCTATTAGGTCTAGATCCCCATCACCAGCCCGCAGTGGATCTGGCAGCCCAAGGTCAAATCACAGTGATGATGGAGGCGGCTCTCCGCCGGCTGATGGTCCTGCGTCGCCAGATGGGAGTGATGCGCCAGGCTCGCCCGCTGGCAGTGATGGTCCGAAATCCCCAGATGTCAGCGCACCCGCTTCACCGGCAGGCAGTGGAGATGGACGAGCATCCCCCGCGCCTAGCGGGGATGGACCGGCCTCCCCCGATGCACCTGCGTCTCCGACTGGAAGCAACGACGGGCCGCAATCACCTGCCGGTAGTGATGGCCCAAAGTCCCCTGCTGGCAGCGACGATGGCCCACGATCACCTACAGGAAGCGATGGCCCACGATCACCTACAGGAAGCGATGGCCCAAAGTCACCAGCGGGTAGCGATGGTCCTCGGTCTCCTGCCGGTAGCGACAGATCAAAGTCCCCTGCAGGAAGTGATGGGCCACGGTCACCTGCCGGCAGTGACAGGCCTGCCTCTCCTGCTGATGGTAAGTTAGCAAATTTATGCAGTTGGGGGTTGTGTGTGTTTAAAGGGGAGGGGGTTAAATGGAATAGAAATTCGTTGGAAATTAAGAAAATTAGGTTGTTTAGTGATGTGAAATACACAAATCAAATAAGTCTTTCATGCCAAGTTTTGCAGTTTCAAATTTTTTTTTTCATCATGTCAGGTGTTTCTTTTCAACATTTCCACCAATATATGATCACAGTATGAGAATTGCGAACCCTCACAATTTTATCTCGAGTCTCGCAAATTTAATGTGAATCCAGAATCTCCCACCTTGACAAAAAATATTGAATTCACACGATTTTTTAAACTTAGATCTCAAGACCATGACAAATTTTTCTCTTGGCATGGGATAGTCACAGTCATTGTTCTTATTAAGTACAGGCTAATGACAATGATTTTTTTCTCTTATTATTTCTTAAAAGGGTCATTTTTGACCAAAATGTTCACTACGTGCATGGCCCATCTTTTTAAAGAATTCTATTTCCTTCAAACATGAGCATCAATTGTTTTTTTTCTGCAATGTTAATGTCACACTTAAAAAAGTACAATTTCACTCAAATATATTTGAAAACTCACTAAAATTTCATTTTGAGGTTTGACTACTCCGCAGTATTTTTTAAACACCAAAAAAATTTTTTTTTTTTCTCAATATATCAAAGCTGCAAGTGTCATTACCATTTTATCATTTGTCAACCTTAGGTACAAAAGAAAAG
This sequence comes from Phyllaplysia taylori, assembly GCA_032273245.1. Lineage (NCBI taxonomy): Eukaryota > Metazoa > Mollusca > Gastropoda > Aplysiida > Aplysiidae > Phyllaplysia > Phyllaplysia taylori. Next base: position 1,740 of record JAUKPP010316294.1, read on the forward strand.
TAGACTATTCAATGGACAGGCTGTTTCATACTGATATAGAAAAATTAATTTGGGGGAAATGAATACGTTTCAGATGCAGCCAGTCAGGAGGGTGAGGACGGAGAAACAGCTCAACGCGACGGTTCAAGGGAGGGAAGTCCTGTGGGTTCTCCAGCACAGCGTGGTGGAAGTCGGTCCCGTTCAGGTATGACTTGATCATCACTGAGTGGGCTACATCTAGACTGAAAATGATGGGACCGATATAGTTTTTTAGAGATAAGCATCCTGAGGATTTAAAGAAATTAAAATAATAGATGTTGTTTAAGTAGCACATTTCTACACTGCAATACTCAATGCACTTGGCAAAAAATAGTAAATACAATAGTATTAACACAAGCCAATGTATATATATATCTTGAAGTCACCATATTTTTTCACTCTAAACACAATAATTCCTGCCTGGCGTTGCTTCTAACTTCTTTTAAATTCCTCTTTAAGATCAAAGACTTCTGGCTGCTGTGCCAAAGATCAGATTTTTTTTGCACAACAAAACATTTGAGAAGACTTTCAGTTAACATTCTGCCATCACATTTTATAATGATGATAATTTACACTTATTTCATGCAATTTTTACGAAGACGGATGTGGAAAATTATTTACGCTGATCAGCTATAGTCACTGAGATCAGTTTAACGATCGAGGCTTACTATTATTGGTCAAAGTGAAATAATTTTCCTAAGTCTGTCTTGTAAATAAAAGTCAAAGGGAAATAAGTGTATTGTAATTGAAGAGGATAGAAGTTTTCTACATTTTCTTTTTTGTCGACTCGCAAAGTGCTCTGGATCTATATAGATCAAGATCCAACTCTACGTTGCTGATGTTATCTTAACACTGGAGAGAATTAAGCCCCTCAAGTCAAAACAATTGTAGACCTAAGCCTTCAAACATGCCTACACTCATGAAGATCGAATATTTATGCTAAAAGTAATTTTAATAAAATAATTTACAAATATGTTAAATTTTACACATTAACAAAAGGACATTTACCTCTATTCATGTGCTCAAAAGTAAGAGTAGCAACTAATCTGCAATTATTTAAATGCCTGTTTGCTTGTTTTGGGCTTGCGATTTTTGCCAAGGTGCAACGTCTGTTGATTAGAGCTGACGTACCAATGAGAATCTAGCAAACTCAGTTCAAGGAGTACAATGTTCTTTTTTGTTCTGTTTTCCCCAAGCTCATTCCTACTCTAATGACGCCGATGTTAGAACCGGTATGAGATTCGAATATTCTTGTCTACTTTTGTTTTAATCCTTTTTTAGTGAGTTTTGCCTTCGTTCCTATATGTTAGCGTTAGTTTCCCCATCTTCCTCTGCCCCAAAATAGAAGGCAAGAGGTGAGCTTTAAGGAATACAATCGTAATTATATGATTGTATCTCGTGTATAGCACGCACATCCCTTTGCTTTACAATCTATCATCCCTGCAGTCAAAAGAAAAATACTAAGCAATCGTTATTTCTCCGGCTAAGTGCAAGCTGCCATTTCACAGGAGATGAAATACTTTGGCTAGTATAATTTTAATACCTTGCACAGTTACAATGGATGTAAAACCAAGATCAAACTCACTTTGGCTACATAAGTTGATTTTTATACCGTTTTTGTTTGTTTGTTCAGGGTTTTAGGGCTCCATAAACTCTATAATAAGGTCATTTCTGCGCTCATTTTATACTGTATCAGTCAGGTTAGTGAAAATATTTTATAAGGAAATAATGAAATACTATCTATATATAGTTTCAATGTTTCTTCTTTGTTGTTTGCCCATAGGAAGCCCCGCTGGTTCTGCTAAGTCTCGATCTAGGTCGAGGTCAGGGTCACCAGCCAATTCAAATCAACGCTCAAGATCAGGAAGTCCGGCTGGCTCTCGTTCTCGTTCTCGCTCCCGTTCCCGCTCCCGCAGTCGCTCAGGTTGGGTTTTCCACTTTTCTGTTCTGAATTCCTTGTGAGCTCTCCTGGTTTGGTTTGGCTTGCTTTTCAGTTTTATGTCCTTTGCAACACTAAGGTCATTTAAGAGACAGGCTACATCAACCCTGCCTGTCATGACCAACCTGGATTGCAAGTGAAAAAATCCCAGCAGTAAAAATGCAGATCATCCTGCAAGGGGATCAATCCCAGGTCCTCTGCATGATAGGTGAAGAGCCTAACCAATACACCACAGCACTGGTGCTCTCTCTTGTCTTGTGTGGTCTGTTTCTGTTACGTCTTTGAAAAGTATTATTGCCTTGAAAAGACGACTTTTTGGTACATGTTGGGATTTTTCAGGAAAACGCATACATTGGATAGGATGAGAGATGCAGTTCTGAGGAAGAGGGAGGAGAAGGCAATAATTCAATAAATCTAACAATAATCTTTGATTGTGAGAATGTGTGTGTGTGTGTGTGGGGGGGGGGGGGGGTAGTTAATTAGTTTAGAGTTATTTATTTATAGAATCACAGTCTTCTTTGGCTGTTTAGCCTAATGTGTGGCCATGTATTGCGAAAATGGTTTCGCATCAAAATTGTACATATATGACTTTTGATATATCAGTTGTTTCGAATGGTATTTCTTCACTGCACAGAGCTTAGAGCCTTTTAGAGATAAGACACTACACAGATTTACTTTATCGTTGATTTTTTTATCTCTCACCTTTGTGTAAAATTTTCTCTTACTTTGTGTAGACTTTCTTTGTACATTTTCTTCTATTCTCCTGCGCTGAATTATCATTATGACTTTGTCAAATTTCTGGTAGAGATGTTGTTGTTATTGTTCCAGTTCTGGTAGATAAATGAATGAACTACGTCTCATCTACTCATTGGTACTGTGCCATGTGGACACTGTGATGTGGTCTGCTCCGTTTACTTCTTTCAAAGTGTTTCTTTTGGTGACCAGTTTTACGTCCCCTGCAACACTGTATGGTCATTTAAGAGACGGGATACTTCAACCCTGCCTGTCAGGGCCAACCTGGGCTGAGAGGGAAAAATCCCAGCAGAAAAAAAATGCTGATTGTCTGCGCTCTGGATTGAACCAGGGTCTCCCGCGTAACAGGGGAAGAGCCTAACCATTACACCACAGCGCCAGTAAAGTGTTTCTATTGTCCTAATCTACTTCCTGGTACTGAAATAAACCTTAACAAAGCAAACAATTTCTCTTATTGTGCTGTTCTTTCCTCTGAGCAGGGAGTCCCAAGTCTCCGGCAATCAGCCTGGTGGGAAGTCCTGGACGCAGAAGTAGGTCAGGATCACCTGCCGGGTCAAACAGGTCACGCTCAAGGTCAAGGTCTGGCTCGGGATCCCCAGCACGCAGCCGGTCAGGTTTGTATAATCACGTCCCATCTCCATAAATGGTTGTTTACCCCATCATTATCACAGACCTGATGAAAAGAGGGGTCCTCTTGTGTCATTTCCACCTCCATAGAGTGGCAATGAAACGTAGAAAAAAGTAGTTACATGGCTCAAATTGCTTTAAACAAATTAGTTTTATCATAATTTGTTAATTTTATTAGATTTTTTCCAATGCAGGGAGTGCATTACTCAAAAAGTTATAATAGTTAATCACGCCATAAAATTGCACCAACTCACAAGAACGGAAGTAGAATAAAAAGACGCCATTCGATTGTGAAATACGTCACAATTTATAAGAAAAACATTCTTTGTCTCACTGGCGGCACATAAATAATGGCGTACACTTGCATTGTTATTGGCTGTAATACAAGAGAATTTTTAACTGAGGATGGGGAAAGGACGTCAATGCATGAAACAAGCCGAATGCCGGGCCAATTCTGTTACAATAGTCTGACAACCTACATAATGTAGCCTGGTAATAATAATAAATAGTAGCTGACGATGCTGTTGTGCTACCACTACTACTACCATCCAGAGGCTTGAACATTCGTCGAAGTGATTCCTAATTTCTACTGTGACATCACAATTTATAGAACTCTTTTATTTTTCTTTTGGCCTTTCTGCAAAGTTCAATTTCGAGTAACACGCGTGTGTTGACGGTTCATAGGCACTTGCTGTTACACTGTACCGGCGTCTGATGTAATGGTTAGGCGCTTTGCCTATCACGCTGAGGACATGAGTTTAAGATCTATGTGGGGCAGTTTGTGTGATCGAGTGGGCCTATTAGGCCACCGCTGCCAGGGCACAATTGAAAATGAATCACTACTCAAAAATACTTGAGAATGGTTCTGGGCTCCGAAATGACCTTGTAGAGTCGATGGAGCCTTAAAACCTAACCAAACAAACAAACATAGACAATTGTAGTCTTATCTTGTGATTCTCTCCTTTACAGGCAGCCCCAGGTCTCCGCCCATGAGCCCAGTGGGCAGTCGCTCAGGGTCTCGCTCAAGGTCAAGATCAAGATCAAGGTCAGCATCTGGTTCCAGGCGGGGCTCAAGGTCACGTAGTCGCTCGGGGTCTCGGCGGAGTGGGTCAGGATCCAGGCGGGGTTCACGGTCACGCAGCGGGTCTGGGTCTCGTCGCGGATCTAGGTCACGTTCAAGGTCACGTAGCAGATCGGGATCTCGAGGTGTGTATTGTTCTGTTGTAGAAAAGTCCCATTAGGGATATTTACAGGATGTTTAAAACTAAATATACACTCTCTCTCACACCATCTCCATGAGAAAGAGCTGTTGGATTGACTTTATCATAATTTAACAGCTCTCTAGTTTGTTTTAAGACTTCTGTTTTTTTGTAGGTTTCTGTTTTCAGACATCATATTTGGCTATGCAATGCTCAATGGCATTGTGCCTGATTTAGTATGTGAGGCTTTCAAATTTAGATATTGTATCAATCCACGTATGCTTTTTATATTTTATTCAATAATAGTTCCATCTCATTCGTTACTTTTGTGCAGGAAGAATCCAGGGTTATTTTTATGGCAGTGCATTGAGGCAGCAGGTCTGCCCCCTTTATTGGAAAAACCTGCTGTTTTACATGAGTATGGGACCGCTCTATTGTTGACATGCTCATGTGGTCCTGTAGTAATTTTTTTTAGATGAAATGCAAATCAATAATTTAAATTGTTTGTCAGTACTTGCATCTATTTTTCCCATGAATTATTCCAAGTATTTACACGCCAGTTCATTCCTCTTCCCTACATTTCCAGCGAGCTCAGTCGGTTCCGGAGGTCGAGTGTCAGACAAGGAGAATGACAGTGACGATGAAGGGTAAGAGACGTCTGTAGCTCTCTCAAGATTTTTTAAAATGTTGTTGTTGATGGAGAACTTATTGTGTTGTCAACCAGGAAAACTATATTGTAGTTGGAATTTTCACCTTAAATACGAGTGTACAAACTTGTGCCGGGAAAACTTAATCCCAGTCCTACGTTTGGCCTTAATTTTAGCACCTCGGTAAGAAATTTAAGAAAATAAAAGGCAATTGTAATCTGCTTCTTAAATATGTATGAAATTGCTGAATATGGTAGTGTAGTGCCTGTACGAACAATTAAAGTATTATTTCTTGTTCAAATTTTCTTTTTCAATATCCTCAGGCAAAAGAAGGGTCGGGGCTCAGATGATGAGGATGCAAAAGGTGAGATTTTACACTTTCCCCTGTCGTCTTCTCTCTTAAAACTTTTATTATTTACTTTTCTGAAATTACCTTGCATTATTGATATTGCTGTAGAACTTCAATAAATTAGATGAAATTGTGTAATTGTAGGCAACAAGTTAAAGAAACGTTTTTATTAAGAAACTAAAATAACATTTTGTTTATTATTGGACTCCAAGCACAGAAAACAATCAAATAAAATTCACAAACTGTGATAAGTCAAGAGGGTGTAAAGCATTTTCTTTTGTGTGACTGAAACTGTTCACATTTCAGAGGCTGTTTAGGACAAGAAATTTTTCGATTTTGTTTAGAAATTTACTGTAATCTACGTCAAGATTGTGAAAAGCCGTGCCCGTCATTGAAAAATACCGTTTGTCTTGCGTCTTCATGAAATCAGGCGCTCGTCAAAACAAGGGGAACAGAGTTATCAGACCGGCCCTGTGGCGTAATGGTTAGACTCTTCGTCTATCATGTGGGAAGACCCTAGATCGATCCCCGGTCTCGGACAATCTGGGTTTTTTTTCTGTTGGGATTTTTCCCCTCTCAGTCCGGGTTGGCCGTGACAGGCAGGGTCGAAGTAGCCGGTCTTTTAAATGACCTTACAGTGTTGCAGGGGACGTAAAACTGGTAACTAAAACCAAAATGAGTTATCAGCCTTTTTCTTAGTCTCAGACAATTTTGACCATGAATGGTTGTTGTGACATTCTTTGAACGAAAAAGAGAGCCACTTTCAAAGCCAGAAAACATGTATGGCCATTTCCTCTCTAATTTTCCTTCTAATAGTGGGCGACTCTTATGTAATCAAAATTACAAATATCTCTACTGTAATACACAATGAATTTATAATTTCTTCACAGGCATAAGAGAAATGTTCACAGTTTAACGTGATACCAATAACTATTGAGAAGTCCCAAATATTGACAAAGGCCTGATTTCATCGTGCTGCAATACATTTGTTTAAGGAAGTGTGTTCTAAGAAATGTGTTTCTTTTCTCTGTTCAGGTCGAGGCAGCGGTGGTGAGGGTAACAAAGAGTAAGTATTAGTTGAGCTCTCTGTCAGAAATGGAGTGCAAGTGTCTCTGCGCATGTACTTGTATTTTTTTCTTGACGAGGCTACAATAGCCAAAGGAGCTGGCGTCTTTATGAATAGGATAACTCCTAATTTCTGTGCCTGTGTGTGTATTTATGTCGACAAGTTTATGAATATTCTTTATATCTATAATAGATTAGGGATTTTCTCAAGATTTTGTGCTTTTGCACTCTATAGATGACCTTGTTTAAAATAAAAAAAATTATGTCCGAGGCCAAGGGACTATCCGACTTAGGCCATCATGGAATAAGCCTATCACGCAATTTGTTGTTGTTGCTGTTTGTTTTCTTCCCTTACACAATGTCAAACAATATTACCGAGTATTAAGTAGGCCTACAAAATTGCAGTATTCTTACTTGAAAGTAACTAACATCCGGCACCCATAAAATCAGGACACAGGACCAAAAAACAAAAATATCATGGGATTCCTTACACCATGGTGCATCATTTGGTTTTAAATTTGTTCAAAAGGGCCGGGCCGTTTTGCTAAACTTTAATATATAGGTGGGCAGATATGTTCAGGGATGCCAATTTTCCGTAAATTTACGGAATTCCGTCAACGCCGACAGCTCCGTCAGCCCCTTTTAACTTAAAATCATCCATGTTTCTACAGTATGTAGAACAGATCATTAATTTTTTTTTCATTCATGGCGATGGATCCCGAAAAGTTCAGTAAGGATTTTTTGGTTGAGTTGGCATCCCTGTATATTGGCTCATTGCACTGTTATAGAAATAACCCTGTGTTTTTCTATCATAAATAGTGAGTATAGTATTGTACCATAAATAGTGAGTATAGGATTGTACTATTGACCAGGCAAAAAGCCAGTATGGTAGATCTGTAAAAAGAACCAGCACTGTGGTGTAATGGTTAGGCTCTTTTTTTGCATGCAGAAGACCCTGGTTCGATCCCCGATCGCAGACGATCTGGGGTTTTTTCGCTCTCAGTCCGGGTTGGCCCTGACAGACAGGGTCGAAGTAGCCCGTCTCTAAAATGACCTTACAGTGTTGCACGGGACGTAAAACTGGTAACCAAACCAAACCAAACACGTTTTCTGTTTTATGTCTGGTTGCAGGGAGGATCTGATTGCTGACATTTTTGGGTCCAGCGATGAAGACGAAGAGTTTGAAGGCTTTGACGCCAGTGAAGTGCCTAAGAAGGAGAAGAAGAAGAAGACAGGTAAACAGGCTTTTGTTGACTGCGTACTTTGATTCATGACCTATAGTGGGATGCACGAAGCTAGTTGCCAGGTGGTTTTTTTTTTACTAAATGCTACATTCCACAAAAGCATAAATTCAATACGTGAGTCATTTTCAGCTTAACTCACCCCACCAGAATGTGATTTTGTGAGCTACTGTAGAGTACAACCGATCATGGAGTGGAGCATTTAGTCGAAAAAAATACCGACAAGCTTCGGGAATACCACTTCTAGTTTTCTTCAGTACGATATGTCTTCTGTCATTCTGTGCTTTGAATTCTGCAAAGCAAGGAATGTGCTCGATTTGCCAGTTGTTTCGCAAATGGGTGAACACTATAAGGAATTGAATTGGGGATACGCCCCTTTGCAAAAGCATCACCGATATAGACAATACAATTAATTTTATCTTAAGCACCATTGTTTTTTTAGTACAAGTGTGAAAATAATAACTCACTATTTACACGAGCGGGTTTGCTTCAATTTTACTATTTCTAATGTAAAACATATCCACACAAATTGGCTTGAAAATGACGCAAAATTATCATACAGCCTTAATGGAAACTATAAAAAGATTGTTTGTATCAGCCATAAAAATGAGATGGGGAGCTACTTTTGCCTTTGCTCTTTTTTTTTCACTTAGAACAGTGTCAGTAGTGTTGTGAAACCTTTATGAAACTAAAATGAAACTCTTTCATATCAGCCATTAAATCAGATGTTTACTTACTTTTGTTCTTGTACTTCTTGGCATGAAAGTGATTTTACAATGTCAATAGTGACGTAAAACCTCAATGAAAATGAAAACTACTGCTTAAATTTTTTTCTAATAACCGTAGAACAGATGTTGAGTTGCTTTAGACCTTGTACTTTGTGGTACAGAAAATGACCTCACAGTGTCAATAGTGCTGTAAAATTTCGATGAAAACTGCTGCCAAAATCTTAATCTATCAACCATTGAACAGATAATGAATAACTTGTCCTTGTACTTCATGGTACAGAAAAGGACCTCACAGTATTAATAGTGCTGTAAAATCTCTGAAAATTATAATCTATACCTTTTTGCATCAGCCATCAAATCAGACGACGAGGACGAGGGTGTATCAGGCATTCCAAACGAGGGGGAGGGAGCGGCAGCGCCGGTTGATTCGGATGATGATAATCTGGATGATGTGCGGAAAGACACAGAAGATGGGGAGACGTGAGTACCAATACTGGAGACGTGTTTTGATGTGTGTAAAGGAGCTTGTTCGATATTGGAGATTTGAATTCTTTCCTTTGTAAAGTAATCAGGAGACCAAAAGGAAGAGAAACACTCTTGTCATATTATGTAATTTGTAAGATAACACTAGAGACACGAACAGTGGGCAAAGTGATTTTCTTTTTTCTTCCTTATATAAGAAATTATGGGCTGCATTTGTGTAGTGCATGACCCTGTTCAGCTGTTTGTGTGGGGCTCTTCAATTTTTCAATGCGATTCTCTCCTCGCTTTTCTATGTGTAACTTCGAAAACATTTTCCTGTTTAGATTCTATGCCTCTAAGGTGTAGTTTGTATTTGTAACATAACCCAGTTAATGATCAATGCATGATTCTTCTGTCTTTCACCGGCGCTGTGGTGTAATTGTTAGGCTCTCCGCCTGTCATACGGAAGACCCTGGTTCGATCCCGAGCGCGGGCGATCTGGGTTTTTTTCTGTTGGAATTTTTTTCCCTCTCAGCTCGGGTTGGCCCTGACAGGCAGGGTCGAAGTAGCCTGTCTCTTAAATGGCCTTACAGTGTTGCAGGGGATGTAAAACTGGTGACCAAACCAAAGCAAATCTGTCTTCCAATTTGATTCTCTCTCCTCTTCTCTCCATATAATAACTTGGGTCACATTTTCCTGTGCAGGTCGTATGCCTCTGACTTTGATATGATGATGGCCAGGCGGAAAGAAGAGATGCAGAGACAGCGGAGGAAGCGCAAGGATGTTGATCTCATAAACGATAACGACGACCTCATTGCCGATCTCATTGTCCGCATGAAGGAGGCGGCCAACGTACGTTGCTTTTTGTTTTGTAAATTGATGTCCAATATATCTTTAACAGTCTGTTGTGTTAGAATGAGACACTGTTATGACCCTGGAAAACCTGTCCTAACTTTCAATTCTGTTTTGTTTTTTAATTTAACCGAATTTGTAATTAGAGGTCATTTGTGGTACATATTGTGCACATACAAGAATTCTCCTATGTAGGGCTTCTGTGCAGGCTTGCCAACCGTCCTGATTTTTTCAGGAATGAAAATTCAGCCATTTGTTCCAAAGCCCCGCAAAGGGATAGATTGTCCCGAAAAATACCTTTCGCTGTGAAAAGTAAATAATTGTAGCCCAGGAGCCGTCTAAAAAACAAAACATTCCAAGCAACCTAATGCTTTGTACATTGTTGAGTGACTATTGGTGAGTAAACTAATAAACTAAATCCATGTTGGCTTAGTTACTGCCTCCACCCCCAGCCCACCCCACCCCAACCCACCTCCCCCTATCAGCGCCAGAGCGTTGGATTGTCTCTAATTTGCTGTCTGTAAAGCTGGCAAGCCTGGAAATGTTTTGTCTAGTTAAAATGCGTACATATCGCTGGTGCTATCACATAGGGACGATTAGTCCATTATATTCTTTATGATATTCGCCCCTTTGGGAAACAAGCAGCTATATGTATTCCTCAAGCCTTATAACTGTGCACCCTGTTCTTGTGTTCCCCCAGCTTGACAGAGAGCTGAATCAAAAGAAGCAAATGGCTGTCAAAAAGGTCCAGATGCTGTCGTGGGTGCAGAACCAGCTGAAAAAGTAAGGCTCTTTCATATGCTGAAGTCCGTATTACAGGCACTGTGGTGTAATGGTTAGGCTTTTCGCCTGTCATACGGAAGACCCCGGTTTGATCCCGATGGCGGACGATCTGGGTTTTTTTTTCTGCTGGGATTTTTTTCCCTTTTAGCCTGGGTTTGCCCTGACAGGTAGGGTTGAAGTAGCCATCTCTTAAATGACCTTACAGTGTTGCAGGGGATGTAAAACTGTTAACCAAACTAAGTCTGTATTGACATGTAGGCCTTATACAGACGGCATCTGTGGTGTAAAGGTTAGGCTCTTAGCCAGTGTTGCAGGGGACATAAAATTGGTAACCAAACCAAACCAAACCAAAAAAACGCCTTTACAAAGGGGATTGCTGAGTGTCTAATACAGCCCGTTCGCTCTTTAGGCGAAGAAATAAAAAGTATAATTTATGTTCTTGTTTTTTAAATTAGCTTTTGTTAGTTTGTTTGGTTAGGGTTTTAGGGCTCCATCAACTCTATAAGGTCATTTTAGTGCCCAGAACCATTCCATTGTTAGTAATTTGCTCAACAGAACAATTTTGTATTAGTCATAGTTTTTTCCATTCCATCTCATCTACAGAATCCATGTTTCATATTCTGCTCTGCTTCTGTCAGCAAGTTTTGTTTGTGTCCTTTCCTTTCATGAGGTTGTAGCCTCAATCAAACGTGTGGATTAGGATTCAAATGTCGATTTTGCACATAATGGTGTGTCTGTTTTAATGTTGTTGTGCTGCTTTACTTTTTAACTCATGACCCACAATGAAGAATATTCTTATCTGTATCCTGCCGAAGGATTATTGTCACATTTTTATTTTTAGCCTTGTCATTTCATTCTTATTTGATAAAATAAGCCTACAGTAGGGGCAAGGGACTTATAATCAGGTGTGCTGATTTTCTGTAAACTTATGAAATTCCATAAATTTGATTTGCTCCATTAGTCTTCTTTTGATTAGATTTTGATTTATTTTAATCTACATCTAGCATTTTATCGTGAACCTTATAAAAGGACTGTAAGGGATTATTGGGCACTTGCGAAACACAGTTGTAGACTTTGTCTTGTGGAGTTGGCATTCTTTTCAGGACTGGTGTCTGTGGTGTAAGGGTTAGGCTCTTTGCCCGTCATGCGGAAGATCCGAGTTTGATCCCACGTGCGGACGGTCATGTTTTTTTGCTGGCATTCATCCCTCTCAGCTCGGTTTGGCCCTGACAGACAGGGTCGAATTAGTCCATTTTTAAATGACCTTACAGTGTCAAAAGTGATGTAGAGCTGGTAATCAAACCACTTTTAATGGTAAACTAAATTTGACTTGATGCATGCACTCCTGCGTATAGATTTGGTCAAAGTCATTATCCATCTGTTCTCGTCTGTCTTGCAGGTCAGATCTTCACGGAATTTTCTTGGAATCAGGTATCCTTGGTGCTATGACGGTAAGTGGAGTAGGATATAATAATAATGATAATAGATTGCATTTATATAGCGCATAGCCCGGCTCTAAAGAAAGCTCTGTGCTCTTTTTAATCGTTATTACCCAAGCAGACCAAGTCATTCAGAAACCTTCTCAACTTCCTGGGGGGCATACAGTGCAAGCTGCCCTTTTACAGGTGCTCTAGCACTAACATACTGACAAGAGGAAACAATGTCGGGCCCGAGCTGGATTTGAACCCGCAACTTTCCGATCACGAGTCCAGTAGCATAACGACTTGACCGCGAACGTCACAAATTTTTATCATGTTAGCGGAGGAGCTCAGGGCAGAGAATCTTAAGAAATAACTGATGGACCTTTTGTCTTGTTCTGCAGAAAAGTTGGGTTCACGGTTCAATTCCCATGTGAGGTTTGTAGTTATGTAGGTCACTCCTCCACCTTGTTGTTTGAATGCGCTGCTCCTCTCGGCTTGGGTTGGCCCTCACGCTACAGGGCTGAAGAAGCCCAGCCTGTATTATGCAGTATTTTGGAGAAATCCTGTTAGCCATATTGGTCCTTTTTTCACAAGACTAGAAATGACCTTACAGTGTTACAAGGGTTGAAAAGCCGCAACCAACAACAGCAATCCCTTAAACAAGTCAGGGCCACTGTGTGATAGATAGGTTATTAGCCATATTGGTCCTTTTTCACAAGACTAGAAATGACCTTACAGTGTTGCAAGGGATGAAAAGCCAAGTCAGGGCCACTGTGTGATGGATAGGTTAAAAGAAAATGTAAGACAAGTTTTCGCGTTTATAAGAGATTTCCTCCCTATCACTTAACTCTGGCTCACACTCCTCTCCTCCTCTGACCGGTGCTGTGCTGTAGTGGTTAGGCTCTTCGCCTGTCATGCAGAAGACCCCGGTTTGATCCCTAGCGCGATCAATCTGGGTTTTTTTTGTGCTGGGATTTTTTCCCTCTCAGCTCAGGTTGGTCCTGACAGGCAGGGTCGAAGTAGCCCGTCTCTTAAATGACTTTACAGCGTTGCAAGGGACGTAAAACTGTTAACCAAACCAAATCTGCCTCACGCTCCTCTCCTCCTCTCTTCCTCCATCTCCCAGTCTTTCTCTTGCTCTTCCTGATGTATAAAACATTATTTCCTTTTTCTTCCCCTACACAGGAATGGCTGGCTCCCTTACCAGACAAAAGTTTGCCGCACATCAACATACGAGAAGGCTTCCTCAAGATACTTCAGCAAGTGAGTTTCAAACAGCCTGCGCTTTTTCTGTGGTGTGTCACTTTCGCGGAAATAATATGTCATTTTTATTTAATATAGATATTTATCCCGAGTCAAATCAATGCATTTCAAACCATGTAGTGATGGTGTCTATAGATTAGAAGTTAGTTTTATTTCAATTGTTTTGTCTTATCTCATCTAAGTGTTTTCTTTTTAGTGATATTTTGCCGTACCTCACCTTTATCTCCTATCTTATTAATCTAGCCTTATCTTATCTTTTCTAGGGTCATATCTTATCTTTTCATCTTTTTTGTGCAGTAACATGCATTTTTTTTTTACCTATCTTTTCTTGCTTTCTTTCATATCTTTTCTTGTAAGATGAAGCACAGGATTGTGACAAACGACATATGTCGTGTGACTAGCCCAAATGAGTCGCAAGACCTGCGGCTGTGATGTAATGGTTAGGCGCTTCGCCTATCACGCAGAGGATGTGAGTTTGAGACCCGTGTGGGGCAGTTTGTTTGATCGAGTATATCTCCATTTTTCTGCTGGGGCGATGTCCATCTCAGTCCAGGTTGGCCCTGACAGGCAGGGTCGAAGTAGCCCGTCCCTTAAATGACCTTAAAGTGTTGCAAGGGACGTTAAGCCAAAACCAAACCAAACCAGGCTGAAGAATCCCAATCACGCTATGGCCGACTGTGTGTGACCGTAAAGGTTCTTTGCCCTTCTAGATGGATGACCACAAAGTGATTAGAGAAAAGGAAGAGAAAACCCCAGTAAATGTTTTATGTATGAGACTGAGATGCGATAATAAATAATGTTAATGTTTGTGTGTTGCAGTTCCCAGCCATCCACAGCGATCTGCTCAAAAGCAGCGGCATCGGCAAGGCGATCATGTATCTGTACAAACACCCGAGAGAGACCAAGGAGAACAAGATCATGGCCAGGAAGCTTGTCAGTGAGTACCGACGTCCCCAGTGTAGTGGTTAGGATCTTCACCTATCACACAGAGTACGGGAATTTGATCCCCACATTGGATGAACATTTGCTGTCTTCTCTCTGCAGTGATGTTGAGTCCCTCTCAGCACGGGTTGGCCCTGACAGGCAGGGTTGAAGAAACCCCATCTCGTGACTTTACAGTGTCATAAGGGGCATAGAACCGAAATCTGAGTAAGAGAAAGTCTGTTGGAGTTGTTTTTTTTGTTTGGTAATTCGCGAAAATTAAAATCTTGCAAAACTGGTTTGTCTCAATTTCGCGAAAAAGAAGTCAAAGCAAAAAAAACGTGTGCATAGTCCCAGTTCAGAATACAGCAATGGGAATAAGTGCTGGTTTTGAGTCAGGTAATGATGTCTGTGGTGTGATTGTGTAATCTCTTCACATGTCGTTCGGAGGATTGAAGTTTGATCTGGAGCTTAAAGCAACACTTTTGCATCTTTGCTGGGATTTTGCCTCCCTCTCAGCCCGTGTTGGTCGTGAATACTTTCTTCATATTTTTTGTCAGTCAGTGTGCATGGGTACAGAAGCAACTGAAACATTTATTTTCCATAAATTGCTAAACAGCAACATTTAATTTTGCATGTTTACTCATGTGATGCGAGGGAGTGATAGAGAGGGAGAGAGAGAGAGAGTGGAGGATATATACGTGTCTGAGTATGCGTGTGTGTGTGAGAGAGAGAGAGAAAGCATCAAGACAGAAATTGTTACCCCAAATTTCCTGTAAAAAGGACAAATAAAGATTATCTTACCTTATCTCTTATTCTGACAGATCTCTGGTCCAGACCTATCTTCAGCTTGACCACAAACTACAAGAACTTGTCCCGTGAGGAGCGAGAGCAGAGAGATTACGAACAGTTGCCCAAGAAACGTCGCGTCAGGTGCGGCACATACTGAGAGATGTTGTTGCTTTTTTAGTTTGGTTTGGTTTGTAATAATGGGTTGCATTTATATAGCGCATATCCCAATTACTGGCTCTATGCGCTTTACAATGTAGTTAACGCCCGATGCAGCACTGTAAGGTTATTTTCAAGGCACGGCCTCTGAATTTAATGTCTATCTCGTAAAGGACAGGGGTTGGAGTCATGAAAACTTTTTTAAAATCCTGTTGAACCTTCCCAGATTCGAACCCAGGATGTTCTCATCTGTAGGCAGGCGTACTTCTGTCTCTCATGCCCTACCTCTCTCTCTCTCCCCTTTTTCCTCTCTCTCTCTCTCTCTCTCTCTCTTTGCTCCCTCTCTCTCTCTCTCTCTCTTTTTGGTCCTCCCTCTCTCTCTCTCTTTTCTCCCACCTCTCTCTCTCTGCTCCCCCTCTCCCTCTCTCTCTCTCTTTGCTCCCTCTCCCTCTCTCTCTTTTTGCTCCCTCTCTCTCTCCCTCTCTTTTCTCCCACCTCTCTCTCTCTCTGTTCCCCCTCTCCCTCTCTCTCTCTTTGCTCCCTCTCCCTCTCTCTCTATTTGCTCCCTCTCTCTCTCTCCCTCTTTTTGCTCCCTCTCTCTCTCCATCTTTTTGGTCCCCCACTCTCTCTCTCCCTCCTTTTTCTCTCTTCCTCTTGTGTCTTATGCCCTACCTCTCTCTCTCCCCACTTCTTCCTCTCTCTCTCTCTTTTTAGTCTCCCCCTCTCTCTCTCTCTCTCTCTCTCTCTCTCTCTCTCTCTCTCTCCCTCCTTTTCCTTCTTTCTCTTGTGCCTTATGTCTAACCTCTCTCTGCTTCTTCCTGTCTCCCCCCACCCTCCCCAGTCATTCACCCTTCATTCTTGCACCTATCACTACTACATTATTGACTCTCTGAAGCCTTGACATATGTCATTGCCAAGTCTGAATTGTTTTCCTCCACAAATAGCATGGACGGCGCCCAAACTCCAAGACGAGACATCGACAAAGCCATGGCCGGAGAGAAAAAGTGAGTGACCTTCCCCTTGGAAATGTTAAACAATCTTTGAAGATGTCGTGTAGGCCTACCCTACTCTTGTAGCCAATATATCAGGTGGAATGGTTTGGAATCGTTATTTAGTTTCTTATTTTTCTCATCTTAACCTAGCCTGACAGGGGGGTCTCGTGGTCTAGAGGTTAGTGGTGTCTGCCTCTCATGCCAATGGTCATGGGTTGGATCCCAGGAGGGTGCCAGCATGTTATCCCCAATACATTTCTTCTTCTTCTTCCTCTTCTCCTTCTCTATCTATGCCTTGTCGACTCATTCAACCAATTTTCTGACTAATCCTCTCACTCTCTCCTTTGTCTCCTCCATATTCCTGCTACTCTTGTCACCTGCCTTGCTTCTCTTCTCTTTTTCCTTGTGTACTCCTTCTCTCTCAATCTCAGCCACACCCCTGATCTTAGGGTAGGTAGGATAAAAACACCTAGTCTTCTTGGATAAGGATGAAAAACTTCGGAGGCCCCGTGTGTACGTTGCGCACGTTAAGGATCCCTTGGTGGTTGAAGATCGAAAAGACTAGGCCTATTTGGACGCCGCCCGGGCAAACTTCAAAATTAATGC